>JAEQBH010007484.1:0-180538 GCA_016808115.1 Tetrastigma voinierianum | reverse complement strand
CCGTTGCCTCTTTACTAAACTTCTAAATCTCTCTGGTCCTAGGGTGGGAAGTAGGCTTTGAAATTAAATTCAAAAATATCCTTTTAAGCCTTTAGTTCGACATTTTGGTCATACAGTCATAATATCAAATCTGATCTATATAATTACAGATCATGTGCGTTTCTTCTACCAACCATGGGGCCATAACACCGTTTTTAACTGGGATTTGGGCGTGTAAGTACTGCGTTGGAAAGATATTTGAATGAGAATGTAGCCACGAAGTGAACCATTTAGAGTATTTCAGATATTTGCATTAATCTTCAGGTAGTCCTCTGAGATTCTTGACTCTTCTTTTGAAAATATATTGCTCATTTCACGCCCGTCCTTTTATATCAACAATCCTACAAAACCAAGTTTAGAGGAAATTTATGAGTTTTACATGAATATGGATATAAAATGCACAAAATAAGCGTGTGAAATCATTTCCAAGCATGAATGGAGTTTACACTCTCCTTACAAACTTGAGTTTAGCGTCTCAGCGAAGAAAAAAAGAAGTTTAGCACGTCCCCGACGGCCAGGAAGAGAAAGAGTTCATTTCACCCCCTTTGTTCTTAAGCTGGAGTAAATCAAACTGCCCGAGAGTACTGTGATAAGTATAAAATTGCCCTTACAAGAATACCGAAATACAGTCAAGACCATTCTTCTTTCATGGTACATTCATCTCATAATAGAAATTTTAAAGATCATGGTTCTCACTAGTGTGTGTGTGTGGTCTTCCTCTATCAAACAATTGCAGAAGCTAGATGAGTTTATGAGAATTAAGATAAGTCGGATCTCTAAGATAATTTATTTAGGTTCCATAGGCTTGTTCTTTCCTTATCACTCTCCACTAATGTAGGCTACATAACTCCCGAGATCAAGTAGGTCTTTATAGGCTTGTAATGTAAGCTTGGTAAGGGGTAGTTGAGCCATCCTTTAGCTCAACTACCAAACATACATATTTCTGAATTGTGACTCTGCTCCATCCTGGTTTTACCGTGACATAGTAGCACTCTCAAACACCCCAGTCTGACCAGGTGCATCCTTCCCTTACTCCTCCTTATCGCACCTTTATTCGGCTCACCGGCTAACTAGCCTGGCTACGACCAGGTTATTAGAGTGGTGCAATGTCAACCTGCTTTCTGACCCTTAGCGAGCTTGCAATCTCCAACTCCTAGGCAATTGGCCTTAGGGTACTAGGTGTTGAGACACCCCTTAGAGTTTACTTGCTCTAGGGATGGAAGGCTCGAGACTCGGCCTCCTTGACTTTTATTTGTATTTTTGCTTCACACTTGATCTTTTAAAAAAAAAAAAAAAAAAAAAAAAAAAAAAAAAAAAAAAATTTTTATAACCTCTTTGATTTTCAACTTAACTCTTTCAACCAATTTAGGTTATTTTTCGGAAAAATAACTCTAACTGCTCTTCACCCACATTTCTCAATTATGTTTCAAATCATGTATGGGTGAGTTTGGTTCTTTATTGAGGGATAGTGATGTATAGGGAAGGTTATTGCTTCCAGCACGTTTCACACTATAGCAATTTAGCTCTTTGGGCTCGACATCTTGGTGCCTAGGCATATGCATATGCATAATGTGGGATTCGCTTAGAAGCTGCAATCTTTCCAATGATAGCTATATCATTTCACTGAGTGTTGTGTTGCTATGATTTATCTCAAGTGATAATAGAACAAGTTCTAGAACACTGGAGATCAAATTAGATGGATTCATAGAAGCCTTCTCTTGACAAAATACTTTTCAAGAAGGGTACTTAGTGACACGTGCATGGTTACAATATTATTAAATAGTCTATTAAAGAGATAACTCATTAAGCATTAGAGTCCTTATCTCTAATATTATCCATATGCCAAGGGTTCATTTATGGTCCTTATTGACATCACAGCAACTCCGGCAAAGCTATTCGCTCAATAGCTCTAACTAAATCTTTACCAGCTAAGTCACAGATTACGGAAGCATCAAACAAAGTCATTATCAAAGCACCCAGAAAATTTCATCTTCAAGTTATCATTTGCAGCATTTGGGGTGTGACATGATAAACTAACAAAAAATAAACACCCCGAACTTTGAAGTGAACTATGCATACTATAAATGTCTAGCAATAAGGCTTAAGCGAAGCAATAAAGTAAAAAGTAATAAGAAAGATTCGGAAAAAGTGAACTCCCCCTTATAGTCTGCCCTTTGAATAGGAAACATTGATTTTGGACATTGACATTGGTGTACTCACCCCGCAGTACACTCTTTTGCTTCTTTGGAGCCTGCAGTAGCTTGCTTTCTAAAACAACGGTGTACAGCTTCCTTCACCTAAATAGATGGTTTTGATTCTTCAAACCTGCCTTCAATACATACAAATCCTCCACAATCAGCAGCCGTCCAAAGGCAAAAACAAACCTTCAGCAAAAAAAATTTTCTTCAGCCTGCGCTCCTCTTTGATGCTTGGAATGATGGATGGAGAAAATTGAGATTTCGCAAGTAAGTTGTGGGACTGTGATGGAGTTTAAACTTGAAGATGATGGAGATGGATTGAGGAGGAATGTAGTTTAGGATTTGAGTGGATGGGAGATGACTTTACAGAAAGTGGTTTAGAAATTACAGGGTTGGAGGGAAGAGTATGGCAGATCAAGTATAAGTAGGAAGAATAAAGTGGTTTGAAGGGTTAAACCCTCACATTTTCATGGTATCTTTGCTGATCACGTCAACAAGTCACACTCAGCCGCCCTATTTTTTTCTCGACTTGTTATACTCATATCTCCTTCCATTTTTAGCTCGAGATTTGATGTGCTAAGGCTAGTTTGGAAACTCTTTCAAATGTAGAATGTGCTCTCATGGGATGAGATGATTCATTGACCCTCATCCAATGCAGAAAAATCAGATGTTCAATACTGTCAGTGTGATGATTTCTTAGCTCACTTGGTTCTCCTTGCTTTGTCTCTTGCCATATCCTGCCTTCTTAACAAAAGTCCTTCATGCTTATATATTCTCTCAAAATTCCTCCAATATGACATAGTGCTTTCATTCAGCAAACTCATCTCTTGTCTTCAATTCTCCTCAACCTTCTACGACCTTCAACTTTATATTCAGTTCAATTTGGTTCTTTCATCTCTCCAAAACACGAAATTTGATAGACATCTCCACTTCCATTTTTTTCCGCTGACACTATAATTACATCAACCGCACCAACTTCTTGCCTTAATACTAACTAATTAGTATGTTGAGCTTCAAACTTATCTTATTAAACTAACCATGAAAAGTTAAAACTAACTGCAGTATAACCATTAGGTAAAAAACAAACAACAAATAAAATAACTAAAAAAAATAAAAAGAAAGAGAATGGATGGAATCCTTATTCACCCTAGCTTAAGTTTGCCTCCAAGAAACTGCTCCGTTTTTAGAGTCCAGCTAGACTCATTGGAAAGTACTAATTCTTGCCCATTTGACCAATCATTCATCTGAAGCACTTCCTCTTCATATACCATTCAGCTCCGCAGGGATGTTTTCTTTCATACTTTGAAGAGGGAAAGAAACTCAAATCCTTTTAATTATGTGGCTGGTGGTTCAGCCACAATCTCTTCAAAACAGTCCCCTCTGTCATGATGTAGATGTAAACACATTTATGCTTAAGGGGGCGCCGAAACCTAATGACCTTTAACCAGCTGAGAATTTCGCACATCTCTCCTCTTGCTCAAGTCAAAGTATGGTTGGTGAAATTAGACTTGCCCTCTCTCACCCTGAACTAAAATTGAGCTCCTGTGATGTCTAGTCAGTGCTTGACCGGGAAAGTGGTCTTCTTAGTATGTAGGAATTTTGTGATCCTTGATGCACCAGTCACAAAATCCATACGAGAAATGTGTCAATCTTCTTAAGGCGTTTTCGTAGCCACCACTTGACTTTCTTCTTCAAGCGTCAATTTATCAACTAATGACTTTTCATTCCAGAATTTCCAGGTACCTTTTTCTCAATTTCCATCACCTAATTTCTGCCTTCTTTAAATTTAGGTGGAGATTTCTACCATATTTGCTTCGAAAGGTATCAATGCATTCTTTGGATTTGTAGAATGTACTAAAGAGGTCTGGAATTTTTCCTTGGATGCTTGGCGAGTGTCTATTTGAGCTTCTACATTTTCAATCTAGCACTAGTGTTGACTTGGAAGGCATTTAATCAGAAGATTTACGCGCAAGTGCGGATTAATCATCTTCTTGTTCCTTCCATGTAGATAAAAGAAATCACACTCCATGGGGAGACAACTCTTCACTTCCTCTGAAATGTAAGGATTTGGAACTCCCTTTAGTAAGTGATAATCCTTGTTCCATGGTGAGTCATTGCAGATTCTTTGGTCAATTTACGGCATCATTTCCTTAAAAACTACATGGAGGCAAATCTATCTTATTGAATGTTCCTCCATGAAGTACCAACAAATGAAAGAGAAAAGCAAAATCAAAATTACCATCTAATAAAATATTAACTAGAACAAAATCACAACCAAAGATAAAAATAAAATCAAAAATTACTAATTCTTTAATTCACAGGCTCTAAAAATAATCATTCGATGAGAGAAAGTGGGCAGATTATGATCCCTAGATGTGGTGGCAAAACTTAATTTAATGAGACTAAATTATGTATATGCTGAAAGCTGCAATGAGAGTGAATGTGAGTATCTCAAAAAAACTGAGTTGAAACAAAAGTATTGATATACTCAAAGCGAGATGAAAGAGTATTATAGCTTTTCGACCCACTACATGAGTGCAGGTCCTTACCGTAATAAGTGGACTCTAAATTAAGGACTCTCGGTACCCGAGTTAGAGGTTCTCTCTGGTGGAATTTGATCACCAGGTTACAAGGGCTCTTCGCTGTTGGCGACCAAGTAGGATGTTGAATAAAATCATTTATTTAAACAAAACTGATTTAAAACTAATCCTAAATCTACCAGAGTAAACAACTGCGCCAATTCAAAAATTATGAAGAAATTAAAGAATGGGGATAATTATTTACAAAGCAGGTTTGCGTTTGGCCAGAAATTCTGGCGTTTGTGAGTTGAATCTTTGGTTGTCTGAGAAGCAAGTAAAGTCACAACCGTTTCTCATCAGTACATTCCTCTATCTAACACCCATATTCCTTTTAGGACAAATGGGTAAACAACTGCCTGCAAATTTGGCACTATTTAAGATTTGATTCTTTCTTTTCAATGCTTCACAACCATTTCTTAAGAGTACAGAAATTCCCACCCCACCAGGAAAAAATAAAGCCTCAAAATACCATTCGTGTCACCAGTCTTGATATAAAATTTTCTCTTGATTAGATCTTTGCTAACACCGGGATCAAGGATCCTTTTATCGGATTAAAAAAGCCTCAGATCAACTAAGTGATACATCATCTAATTTATCCTCACACCGTAAAGTAAAATTATTGATCCTATCAAGAAGTAATTTTTCAAAGTTCATTGGTTCCAAGATATTGGTCTAGCACTTTACCAAGTTGCAGCTTAACACTACCGGGAATGCAAAATGCCGTGTAAACAAGGCTCATAATAGGAAGCGAATCTGACTCTTTTTGGTACCAAGGCTAATATTAGACATTAATATATGTTCACCAATTATATAAATTCGAGTATTCGGCCACAAAATCTGTACTTTAAATATGAATGTTCAACATTAATCCCCACCTTTAGAGATTGTTTAATATTTATTACTAAATTCAATCATCTAGAATCGAAACTAAAAAAGTAAGAAAATGAAGAAGAATCCAAGAAAGAAGAAAAAACCCAGTTTTAACCAAATCTTCTCTCATGATAAATAAATTGGTGTGTCTGAGTGCAAATCTCTTCATAATAAATCTCAAATTCTTAAAATAAAAATCCATCAAAACTAAGAAAGCGGTTCCAAAGCATATGAGAGAGAAAACCCGCCTTCTTAACTTAAATGCTATCTGATATAATTGAAATCTGAATCTCTGTTGCTCTGACACCAAAATCTAATGAAACAAAAATAAATAAAGCGCTCATAAAATCTAAAACAAATCAAAATCTACAAAAAAACTGAAAAAATGGGCAGTCTAAACCCCCAAGCTCCTCCAGTCTTCGGCTGCCTCTTTTCAAAAAGCAGTATATATATGGTCTAGAACAATCGAGCAAAAATTAGAGTGAAAATATCTTCCATTTTTAGGTTTGCAGCATTTTGGTCATGACCGCGGTCATGACATCAGTCCCAGTCGCGACATCAAATGCAGGCCGGCCCAGCTGGTTTCTTCTCCTAACTTGTAAGGCCGCCACTTTAGTTTGCTTCAGTTTGGCGTGAGTACTCGTTAAACTCTTTGAATCGCCAGAATGCAGCCATGAGAGAATTTGAACCATTTGATGTTCCAGATGAACAGAAAAATTCATCTTTCAGTGAATTACGCTGCCGATTCTTAGTTGTCTTCTTTTGAAAATATATTGCTCATTTTCTTGCCGTCGCCCGCACTGCTCGCCATCCTACAAAACCAAGTTTAGAGAGATTTAAGTTTTACATGAATATGGATATAAAATGCACAAATAACATTTAAAATACAACTCAAAACATAGATGAGTTTGTACTCATCTGTATCGCGACAAGGTTTTTCGACACCGACTAGCTCAAAGGGAAGAATTTATATCACAACAAAGAAAATCTATACATTTGGCCCATTCAAAATTCACAACAGAGCAACAAAATCTACTATGTAACAAAGATTACTTCTATCATCGGCTTCTAAAACAGTTTAAATTACATTTGTCGTGACAAGATCTTTATCCACGACATATAAGTTAAAGAAACAATAGAGGAATGGAGACAAAGAAATTCATACTTTAGGACATAATGTAAAAATATTAAAAAGAAAAATCTAATTTTAACAAAGAAATATTCATCAAGTAGCAATAAAAATCCGAGTTGATAGAATTATGTTGCTGACGAGGAAAGAAAACTTAAACCAGCGAAAATTGAAAAAATTGAGATTAGCCAAGTTAAGTTTGTGCCAGCAAAGATCTCTATGTATATGCCGCTCGCGGAATCCAGGACCAAAAAAATCCTTACCCTGCCATTAGCCAAAAATACTGTCATGGCGAATCCAGAAAAATAAATCATAGCCGCCTTGAGAAAACAACAAAAGCGTGACGAGGCTTGGAAGCTTATTTACAAGGAGCTTAAAGCTTCGATCCGACATATCTTTTTATGTCGCATGAACAATCATTAGGGCCAAATTTTGGGGATCCATACTTGCAATTATTGAGCGTGGCCCAACATTAGAAGTCTATAAATGAATGTTAGAGATATTCTGTATGAATTATATTTATGTTTTATGAATTAAAAGTGTGGTATTTTATTACATTTTAGCTATTTTTGGTATAATACCATGAATGAAAAAATGAAGAAAAATCAGATTATGTGTAACCATAACCCGGTGTATAACGATTATACGAGAGGATCGAGTTATGGATTATAAATCATATTATCGTAATAATTAATTGAAATTTAGGGATCTTCAAATTAAATACTAGCGAATCGCTATCATTGAGAATAGAAGTGACCTTAATCAGGTCACTAATATGGCGACATTAAAGTGGAGCTCCATATATAATAAGATTATATAGGACGGGACCAGGCGTAGTTTTGAGATTCCTTTCTATCTGATTCTCACCGAGAATTCCAAGCAGCGCCGCTGAAGAAAGATATGTGCAGTCGGTCTCGATCCTAGTCGTCTCGACTCCTGTTTATGTCATTGTTGGGCCTTTTGAGTCATGGGTTAAAGCCAGATTGTAAGTGGGCCCCAATACTTTATTTGGAGGCCCATTGATGTATGCATTTGGGAATATGAACTGCTGGACATGGGAATCCAACCCTTCCTGGAAAGTGGAATGATTAGTTCCCTTAAAGTGTTGGTTAAGGCTGGAAACGGTTGGCGCTACAATTTATAGGTTTATAGTCTTTGTTCACTAGTGGATTAATCAGACTCCGGTCAGGAGATATAATTGGGAGGAGACTACTTGACAATTCACTTTGGAGCTTTAGTTCTGACCCACTTCCCAGGATGGCACATGCATTCAATCATGGACACTCTAAATTTTAGGTAGTCGTCTTTGTAAGGACAAGGATTCAGAGATTTCAAGTTTTTAGTGGAATAACTCAGAATTCATAAAGTCAAAATAATTGATTAAAGTTTAATTAATTATTGAATTTATTGGAGCTTGAGTGCAGGTCATGGGTCCCAATTCCTCCTCTCTTCCTACAATGAGCGATTCATGATTTGGAATAAATTGCACTCACAGCGTAATTTAAAATGATGTGAGATTATTTTTATTACAAACCATACGATAAGTTGTTATTTAAATTCATTAGTAGTTTACTCTTTCGATCAGGGAAATAATCTGTAAGAGTATAAATATTTGAATTGTTATTATATAATTAATCAATTTATGATAAGGATTTGGATTAAATTTTAAATATTATTAATTCATTTCATATGCGATGAAGTTTAATTTAAGAATATTCATGTTGACAAATCATTTCCTTATCACGATAAGTTTGAATTCAAAATATTAAAATACTCATTAATTCGTTTCATATGCGATGGAGACTAAAACGTCTATAAAAACCCAAAGCGAGTACTCCAATATTTCATTATTGTCTTTGAGAGAAGAAGAAACAAGAAAAGTTTTTTCCAAACCCCTAGTTTCTGAGAGTCTCTTCCCCTTAGAGATCCCTTGCCTCATGTGTTGAATTACTGGGAAATTAGATCTAGTAGCATGAAGTCTGCTTCTTCGTCTCTGTCGTTGGCACCCGCACACCTCGAGGAAAATGGAATTGAAGACCACGGTGCGGGGTATTTGACCTCTTGGCAACTCAAATCCTATCGCGATGCTTGGTATAGTCAGTCTTACCTTTTGATATTAATATGTGTTTGCATGGGTTCTGAAAATAAATTTCCAGAAAAAATTAAAACCTAATTCCAGCTCGCGTTTGATTTATTTCCATCACATTGGTATCAGGCGGTCCTGTAAATGCATAATAATATTTTTTTTATTGTGTTTAAGAAAATTATTTCTTGATTATGCATGAGTGGGCATTCTTGCATATTTATCACAAATTCTTTGTGTTTGTGTATGGATGGATGAGGGTAATTAATTATATAGTGTTTGCAGGGTTAGGTTTTCTTACTTTCCTAGATCTTGTGTAAGTCGGCTTTCACTTCGCATAGTTTTATAATTTTTTGTATATTATTGGTGGGCCAGGAGTACACAACGGGCTTGGACATGAAGATGGAGCAGCTGGAATTATGTAATTGCAAGAAGCCCCATTATGTAATTTAAATATTTTTTTCCCATTCCTTTTTTTTAAGTTTGTAATTATTAAAAATACCCCGAAACACCCGGCCTGATTTATTATTCTTACTTTATATTTAATCATTCTTATGAATGCAATTCGAATAACATGCCCATCACCTCATAATATACATGAATGCCCACCATAGCTATCCTTCCTCTGCAGAAACATCTTCTGTAGGAATGTTTGTTTTTATTTACCGCTGAATAATAAATTAAATAATGAGATATGTTTAATAGTTAAACTTGGTAATTTCAATTATCATTTGGGCTTATTGCAGTTAATAATTAGTCATTTAACCTAGATTATTCAATTTTAATAAAATAAAATTAATTTGTTAAAAGATGGTAAAATAGTGGCAAACTAAGTTTGGACTTAAGGGATTCAGATTAAATTAGGTACTTTTCTGCTATAGGCTAGGTTTACCTCATATTGGTTTAAGCTTAAATTAAATTCAATTCATTTCACTAATAAACTCAGCCCAATTAGATTGAACTCTATACGCCTATTTAATTTAATAGGGTAGATTGTTATCACCTAAGTGATTATTCTAAAATCTAATAATTTGCTAGGATTATAAAACATATGATGTTTTTATAACTAGAAAAAACATAAGTTTAAAATGCATTTGAAGGCTCTGGCCAGTGTGCCTACAGGTCTCCATCGTTAGTCCGACCTTGTGAGAGGTTTTAGGTGGCGCCTAGTGGCGCCTTGATTAATCTCCCTGGAGAGGGTATAAACTATCTCATGGTGCACTTCGCTGATGGGGTTTGGATGATGTATTTCAAAGTCAAGCCTACCTAATGCGATCTTGGAGTTAAGTTGTTAAAAACACAGAAACGATGGGTCACACTTAAGAATCAAATTCAGATCATTCCCCCTTATCCAATGAAAATAAGTAGTTAATAAATGAGGGAAAATATGAGATATTTAGTCTCATTTATTAATTTGAGATAGTCTCAAAATTTAATTTATATTCATACAACCTACCTACGGCATATTAATTGTAGGTTAACTTACCTTGGATTAATCTTTTTGTTTTATGTGTTTTAATTTTATGCATTCATGCATCCGTTTACTATTCAAAATATATTTGATACTACCACTTTACTAATAAAATACGTTTTGCTGTTAATTTCAGCGTAATGTACGCCTCGAGCCACAGCGTTACTTTTACTGGCGAATGAATCCTTAGCAAATATTTTTGTAAGGTTGAAAATAATATTAATATCGTCTTTGATCTGCGAGGAACAATAGATTTGTTCTCGAGAATGTCTGAAACCTGCGGTAATCACGCTCAGCGTGGTGCGAGAACCGCTGTCAGGCTTTATGACTCAGTTCAAGCCCGATACCAAAGCGGGCTTATATGCTGTATTGAAGTCGGGGCGTGCTTAAATTCGAAGGATGGAAGCGCCATTGGATTATAGTTCCCTCAAAACATGCCAGAGCAATCAGAGCAATTCAGCGTCATAAACTACTAGAAAAAGTATAAACACGAAGATGATAAAGGTACTCTGTTCGTGACCATGTTACGAACATGGCTAATTATATAAATGAGGCGGGTGCGAGGAAGCCCTGTAGTGGCACACAGTAGGTATATCTTGGATTCACTCCTCACAGTTTCCTTCATTTCTGACAACTATGTTATGAACTCAATTTGGACTACAATGTAGCCAGTGGCGGATAATTACAAACCTTCGAGGGCCATCTCGAGAAGGCAAGATCTCAAAAGGCTGAAATAAGTGTTGTTGAGCCAGCCTCCCATCCTCTTCTAACAATAAGAAGGAAGAACAATAAAGTGCCTCTTGGGAAAGGCAAGAAGAAAGAGTAAATTTGCTCCCAAAGCAAGCGATAGGAAGAGGGCTCAAAGAAAAAAGCTAAGAAAATCTTTGCATTCTTGAGTCGATGGGCATTGGAAGAAATTGTAACAAAGTATTATCTCTCGATACCAGACCAAAAATTAATTGAATTCCACGTTTCTGACTTGAATTGTGGAAGTTGATGGTCAATCTGGACAATGGATTCGGTCCACCAACATCTTGTTAACAACAGGATGTGATTTATTAGAAACTCACTCATAAGAGTGCTCTGTCGTACAGTCGAAATATTAAACCACAATGGCCGATTCGATTAGGAGCTGTTCGTTTAAATTAGGAGACATTCCCATTTCCCCAGACAATGTTTATTGCATTCTGGATTGGAGAAATTTGATTTAGGTTCTAAGTTGTATGAACAATTGTTCTTATTTCATTTATCATTATCGATTGTTATTTCGAAATGGTTTAAACATTTGTCATGCGAATAATGTCATTTACCATTTTAAAGGCCCGAACAAATGCGAGGCAACTCTGCTGAACTATTTAGAGTAGGAACATCTAACTGAAGCAAGATTCTTGATAATGATGACACGTACCTATGGCACCTAAGGTTAGGACATATAAGCCTGGATAGGATTAATAGACTGGTAAAGGATGGTCCTTTAAAAGAGCTAAAAGTTGGCAATCTTCCATTTTGTGAATCTACTGGAAAACAAAATGACTGAAGTCTTTCTCGGCCGAAGGCTTTGGGGCAAAGGAACCACTGAGACATACATTAGATGCTCTGCGGATATCACGGATAATGTCAAACTAGAAATGAATTCATAGATATGATCACTTTCATTGGCGACTATTCTAGTGCAGTATGTTTTTATCTAATCAGAACTTTTGGAAAGTTTAAAGATTCTTATGAAACTTCAAACAATAATTCAATCTTCTTATACCTTGATCGGATCGAGGAGGTGATCTCTTTTAGCAATCTGAGTTCAGGATCACTAGTGGAACATGGCAATTATATTCCAGCTCACAGCACGGAACACCAGCAAGAGCAGCGTGCGGAAAGAAGAAATTAGACTATTGCCAGCGTGGTTGGGTCTATGATGAGCTCTCTCTCGTTGCCTATCAATTACGGGGATCATGGCGCAAGCTGGGTCTACATTTTGAATGTGGTTCCTGCAAGAATCTCATCCATTACCAGGTTATGGGTGGTGTCAAACCGATTCCATGCTGTCCCAGGTAATAATGGGGTGTCACGACACATGTCTTTGAAAGGAAGAATTTGGGAAGAATTTGGGAATCATGAGCAGAAAGTATCTGCGTTTGTTAAATTACCCAGGCACGAGGGAGGTTTGTTCTGAGTCCTCAGATGAAAGTATTTGTATCAAAATACCTTTCTTGAAAATGACTACATAAGCGAACTTCAAACCTCAGTAGGTTGTACCAGTGTCCCCGATCGGATCGGACCCGACCAGTAATAACGTTCACGGGGAATGAGACTACACCTCCTATCTGGGGATGTCATTGTACCGTAGTGGGAGGGTTTCTAAACAACCAATTCTTCTGCGGTAGGTAAACAAATGTTGTTATGCTTAGGTACTAGTGATGGCGATCCACATTGTCATACAAGCATGCGATGGATGATCGATAAGAGACAGATGGCTAACGACCATGGAGCGAAATGGAATGTGTATTCGATTCTGTGGGAACTTGTAGATCTTCACAAGTAGTAGGCCCCAGGTAGATATCAAATGGATCCTATAAGAAGAAGTGCATGGATGGGAAAATGGGAGACTTTCAAAGCTAGTAGCCCAAAGAGCTATGCAATGAAGTCGATTATGAAGGGCTGCTCTGGTAATATAACCCAAATCCATTAAGCATCCTTCTTTCCATTCACCTTCTTGCCAGTTGCCAAGAGATATGTGGAAATGCCGGAAGGAATCAAACGACCTTTTTACAGATGGTTCATCTTGATGAAAGCATTTATATGATCTGACAGGAAGAGGGTTTCATAGTTGAGCGAGAAGCGAAAAGTCGCAGCTCGCGGGTCCGCTTCCATAGAGCCACAAGTAGCTTCAAGGTCTTGAACCTAGTTTGATGAGGCAGTCAAGCCGGTTTCGAAACCATCTTAGAACCACATTTATAGTATCGAAACCAAAGTAGTCTTTTTGATGCTGTACATAGATGATATCCTACTCATTGAATAAATCTGGAGTTATTGTCGTAAAAGAAATGGCTAGTCGAAAAGTTTCAATGAAGAAAGATTTGGGAATGACTAGTTTATGTGCGGAATCAATGTAAAGGTTCAAAATGGACTCACGGCATGTCACCGAGCATCTTATATTGATAAAGGTCTTTATTTCGATTCGATGTGAAATTCGAGAAGGGTGCGACTCACGACCCGACGCATGAATTATCCTCTCTAAGGGCTTGATGTCCCTCGACACCTCGGAAGAAGAGGACATGGGACGGGTTCCTTTCGCCCTCAGCGAGTGGTAGCCTCATGTATGCCATCTTTGTGTACCAAGGCCAGATCTCCCTTTATGCAATAGAATTCATGTGTTCTAATTAACCCCTAATTTGACTTACTGATTCTTGATAAAGCATTCTCAGTACAAGAAGACGAAACTATATGTTGATTTATCGGTCTTGCGACTGAATCCGTAGGATATCTTTTGATTCGACTATGTCAGACGAGGGCAGTCAGTAGCCATCAGATGAGGTCTTCTCTGAGTAATTGGAAGAAATTAGTGGTATGGAGAAGTGTGAGCAATCCAATGTCAGATTCTACCATGGAAGCTGAGATATAGCGGCAGCAGACTGACTAAGCGGTCTTAGCTCGAAGTTCATTAGATCTGGAAGTTGTTCCAAATATGGATAAACCCATAGTACTTTCTTGTGACAACGGTTAGTCTGGAAAACTCAAGAGACAGGAGTCTGAGAGAAACATATAGAGAGGAAATCATGCAGTTAAGAATCTATTTGCCCGGGGGTGGCCTGATGTGAGTAGCAGAAGGCCTTGCAGACCATATGCGGATCCAGTTCACGGCGGCATTCCTACCAGTCGTTTGAGGTCACCTCACAGATAGTTCAAGGAGCATGTCTCACATGCTTTAGAGCAAGTGGAATTGTTAGGGATAGTGCCACATAAGCACGTTCTCTTTATCTTTCATTAGTTAAAAGTGTCGTATTTATTACACATTTTGGCTATTTTATTATGTCATATGAATGAAAACGTCAATCAGATTTATTAATGTAACATAGCTTGGTGTATATAATTTCCCAGAGGATGAGTTCTGATTCACTAATCCTATTCTTAATACATCAATTAATTGAAGTTTAGGGATCTTGAATTAAATATTACTTTGAGGCGGTCCGCTATCATTGAGAATGAAGTGACATAATCAGGGTCACTAATGTGGCGATATATTAAAGTGGGGCTCCATATATAATAAGATTATATGGAGATAGGACCAAGGCGTAGTTTGAATTCTTTTAAATGCCGTTTCTCAGAATTCAAACAGCGCCACTCAGAAGATCCTATCAGTCGTCAATCTGGTGATCATAGACTCTGTTTATAATCTTCGGCCTTTTGGTCATGGGTTAAAGCCCCGTTGAAATGGGCTAATACTTGTGTCTGGAGGCCCAGCTAGTACTATGCCGGTGGGAATGTGAACTACAGGCATGGAGTCAGGCCCTTCTGATGGACGGAGTTAGTTCCCGCAGTGTTAGTTGCAGAGCCCCGAGCAGTTTGAGCGCTCTAATTTATAACGGGTTTACCAATTAGCATTTGTTCTCGTGATTCATGGGACTTGGTGAAATACAAGTGGGGGCAAAGCGTCAATTTCACCGACTCTGATTCTGAACTTCCACTTTATGAGGATGAAATTTTCTGTAAGTTAAATCAATGACCTCAATTTTGAGTAAAATCGATCACTGTAAGGACAAAGAGTTCAATTTCAGGTTTAATTAGAATAACTGCGAGAAATTAATAAATTAAATAATTGATTAAAGAGTTTAATTAATTATTGAATTTATTGGGCTTGAATCTGGGTCCATGGGTCCAAATTCCACACTATATTACTCTGATGAGCAGACTCGCAAATTTGAATATTGCACTCTACGTAGTAATTTAAAATGATGAGATTATTTTAAAATAAATTGCACTCTCTATATTATTAAAACTAGTGAGATTATTTTGACTATCAACAATCGTTATTATTTAAATTCAATTGGTGTTTGCTTTCGTTCAGATAAGGAAATAACACATAAAGAGGTAATAATATTTGAATTGTTATTGCTCTAATTAATTCATTTCCTTATCGATAAGATTTGAATTAAATTTTAAATATTATTAATTCATTTCCTTATCTCGATAAAGTTGAATTTAAGAATAAATATTATTAAATCGTTTACTTATCAAGTAAAGATTAATTTAGAATATTATCCTAATTAATTAGTTTCCTTATGTTGGAGTGAAACGTCTATAATAGCGAAACCTCTTTAGTGGTGATTAGTCTTTGAGAAAAGAACCAAAGAAAAGGAAAAGAGTTTTCCAAACCCTTTAGTTTCACAGAGTCCCATAGAAGTCCTTGCATAAGTAACAGTACACAAGGTAGATCTGTAGCTTCCCTCAGGTGTATTGTTCCGGTCTGAATGTTGTTACTGTTTACCCCTCGGGGAAAGGAGTAATTGAAGACCCTGGTGTAGGAGTTGTTTCAGCCCTGCCTTGCCAATCTCCTATACTTGAGTATGAGGTATAGATCCCAGTCTTCACGCTTTTGATATTAATATGTGTTTGCCTGGGTTCCTGCGAAATAAGATTTTACGGAAAAATTTTAGAAACCTAATTCAACTCAGTTTTGATTTATTTTATCAATGAAGCACCTCTAGGGCACTATGCACGAGTTCAGAAATCAGGGACTTCTAGGTGGTTGAGACTCTGCCTCTTCTTTTCTTTTATTTTTCTTTTATTCCGTTTCGTGACTTTGATTTAGCGTAGTTTGATTTAGTTTTTCTTTTCTTTTTCTATCAGGTACCTCTTTCATTCTTGTTTTGAATAAAATGGAGTTTCAGAAAATTATAGTTCATTCACCCAGTTCCTTACCTTTTAGTGAATTTTCTGATCCTTAGTCAACGATGAGTGAACCGGGTTTTGAAGGGTTAGGCTCCTGCGGAATGAGTCGATGATGATCCGTCATTTTCTTGCACAAAGTGGAAGAAACGCCTTAGTTAGATTTCTTGAATTTATTTGATTGGTATTATTTCTGAACTAATTGTTCCGTCTATCACTAGGTAATACCTAACAAAGTATTGTATCTTGCTACTTGTTCTGAGTTCAAAGGCCCTCGGTGACATGAGATGGGGATTCCTGAGGGTGAGAGCAATTCTTTATGGGTATGGTAGACCCAATACTATAGAACTAATGTGATGGGTTCACTCAACTGGAATCTGCTACTCATGGTTTGAGGATAGTTGAATGAAGTATCGGTTTAATCACTGAAATTCTATCCTTTCTAATAGATTGATTGAGTCGTGTTAGAAAATATCTACATCAAGGGATAATTTTCTTTGAAACCAGAGGATGAGGTGTCGATCAAATCGAGAAGGCTTAATGCTCTATCTGAAGTAAAATTCTCCAATCCTAAGATCACAGTATAGTACTAAAAACCGAAAAAATACTCAAATCTTATAAAGAAGATTATATCTTTACAAATGGTGATTAAATTCATGCATTAAAGCCGAACACAATCATTAATTGAAAGAGTATGGTTGAGGAAATCGAACTATACCACGATCTTTGTCTTTGATAAATTCAACGCTTTTTTCAACATGGCTTAGCTAAGATTCAAAATGATCACAGTGACAATTATTCATTGATCTATGTTCGACTAATCACTCAAATGACTATACTCTGTTCTTCTTCATCTTTACATATTGCACTAACCAGTTTACTTTTCGTATTCTTCTTTGTTTTTAATCATTTTCTTGGGTTCTAATAATGGATCCTTGCCATTTAGAGTAGTTGATTTTATGGTTCATCACCGATCCAGTGAAAGACTAGTCTTATGTTGATGATCATTTTGTGCTTTATGGATCTGCCTTGCATTGATTAAAGACTAACCTCATTCTGATCTTTACAAAAACAAAGGGATAAACTTATATTTTCATCATGTTTAATTCTAAGTTTTGGTACCGTTCACAAGGAATTTAAGATAATAGTCCTTGGTAAGCGGTTCCATAAATTTGTTTATGCATAATCTTGTTTATTTCACTACTCTATCTTACATTTTAGTTGAACAAGTTTTGGCGTCGTTCTTTAGAGATTCTTTAGTCCTTGATAGTAGAGAGTCACTTAACTTTATTCTTTGCACAATTTGGTCTATATAAAAATAATTGATAAGTTTTGGCGTGGATTGCTTGGAAGTGATAATGATTGATGAACAAGACTCAATCTTCCCTTAAAAAGAGATCATAATTTGGACATTTTCTTTCTTTTTCTTTATTTTACAATAAATTTAAGAAAATCCTCAAAAGCAGATTTAAAGAGCAGTGGTGATAAAACTCATTGAGATTTCTATGAGCTTAAATGGAAGAAATAGTATTTTATATTTGCTGATCTCAATGTTTCTATTTCAAACTTGATAATCTGAAGAAATCAAGCGGGATATCTTGCCCTCTAAACTACTTGAAATGGAGAGAACAAGCACAGAAATATAGGGAAGATCTGATGAGAATCCAGTATGGCAAATAAAGAAGGAATTTGAAGCTATTCTAAAGAAGAAAGAAAGCAGAAAGTCTCGCAGGACTAATACTATGAAGGACTTTTAGAGACTGTTGACTAAAATCAATCCTATCTTTGTAGACAAAAGGCCATAGAGAGGAAATAATTTTGAAGCTGAAGCCCAACTTTGTTCCACCATGAATGCAACAAGCCTGACTTACTGGTCATCCATACAGAAGACCCTAATGAGCATATAGGAATATTCATGGGGATGCTTGAAGTGATCAAGTTAAATGGGGTGAAACCAAAAGTAATTGGGATCATTTCCTTCCTTTCTAAAGTGCCTTGACTTGGTTTGGATCTGTGGGTTATACATCTGGTAGACACTTGGAGAAGAGTTTCGGTGGGAGGCTTGTATGCGATTCTTTACCTCGATACGACGTCTAAAGAAGATGAGATTATAGTCTTCAAACGAGAGAAGATCAAAAGTCTAACGCTGTGGGAAAGATTTAAGAGACTACTCAAAGATGTCACATGCATGGGGATGAGCTTCAGCCCCACTGAATGGATATTTTTATCATGCTTCCTGGAGTGTGCCTCCGATGGTATAATTTGCCATCCTACTATGAGGCTTTTAGAGAAGAAGTGCGGAGGAGGCAGGCGGCTGATTGAGAGACCTTGCGAATGCAACTCTGGTACATATGAAGCCTCGGGAGCGACGACAAACTCGAGTGGACTCATTAGGCAATCGTATGGCTACCGCAAAAGCAAAGTTGGATGCGTGATAAACAAACTTGGAAGCATTTGAAGAAAGAATCACCTGCTTGAAGTGAAGGTGATGTGACGAGAGAAAAATAAGTGCTAAGAGGGACCTAAATAAAGGGTTCTTACCCAAGTTTGAGGGCATAATACACAAATGCCAGCGGGAGCTACACTTTTAAGCCTAACCCTAAACTTGCCCTCATTATACACACTGGGAACCACTTAGAAATTTCTCATATGGTGGAGGGCATCAGATGAAAAAGCCTGACAAAATATGCAACAATATCATACCTGCATAGTTCAAACCATGACAATAACAAATGACATAGAGTAGATAATCGGAGAATTAGGGAAATCGAATTCCTTTGAAGACCAATCTTGGCACATTTAGGGAAAACAAAGAATTTGAAAGATACGCAGTGGAAGTTTGCTAAACTAATAGCATTCTGACCAGCCTGGCTTGTGTTTTAGGCCTTGACCTCTTTAGAAGAATTTGGAGACTTAGAGTAGGGCGGACAACCTAACAGTGTAGAATCAGTCCAGGACTCATTTCAAGTGACTTTGAGAAAAGTCAAAGGATTGTATGGCAATAACTCTAAGTTGTGTGAAAGCCCAGGAAGAGAAAATAGTTGAAAAGGGCAGGAAATATCTGACAGGGAAAATTCATTCCTTGGATTGTCTTAATTATTCCCCCCTTTATCTTCTTTCTTTTTGCCTCAAAACTAGGTATCCACTCCTCCAGAGACTAATCCACCAATGGAGATCCTCACCGGATCTAGAATCTCTCATCATTTTCTTTTCCTTTCCTCTTCACCTATTTCTCTCTTTCCTTTCTTTCCTTTACTTCTATTTCTCATTTCATAACATCTGAGCTCCTCCTTTACCAGTCAGGGAACTCCCAATCAGTCTCAAACTGACTCAAACACTCTTTTATTCACGACCGTTAGGAGGCTGGCCACATCACTCTTTAACCTTGCAGAATCCAAAAATGGACTCAAGGTGGATTGCAACCGCCATATTATTAAAATCATACCTAAGCCGTGCCTAGGATTAGTCTACAGGGCTTATGGGCTTTGAACCCAGTAGTTTCGAACTCCAAAACCACAAAAATGGAGTTTCCAGCCACAACTTCAACACCATGATAAAGTGACAGATTTCAGCTTTAATTGGCTATCAAATTTGCAGTTGAAGAATGTTTCCTTGAAGACCAGGAATCTAAAAAAAATAGGTGCAATTCCGGGATTCCTTATAAAGTATGGCCAAAACAAGCTCAGAGTACGCTTCATTTGACTGGCTTTAATGAATCTGCCTAAATTCAAACTTTAAGAATTTGATCAGAACCCAATTCAGGAATTTTGAAATTGTGACCAAAATCTTGCCGAGAAGAAGGAGTCCATAAAACGTTGCCACATTCTAAGTTTGATTTGAGGAATGCATAGTCGAAACAAGACTAAGTGCTAAATTCGACATACTCCAATAAAGTCCAATTTAGCTAAAACCTGAGGCCCCGACTTGCTTCCTATGACACTGATTCAGCCATAAAAGATGCCACAAGTGACATTTCGAGTAGACTACCTCGCACTCAATGGACCATTCAAAGCCCACTCGAGGCTCGAGACGACTAAGCCTAAGGACCCTAACGATTGCCATATGAGACGATGTGATTAATTTTGACACCCATAGGATAAATGCAAGTAATGGGGACAAGAGTGGGGTCTAAAATATAATCCTCTTATTGATTGGATAGACAGAGTAGATAAAATTGAGTGCAAAAGTGCGATGCAAGAGTGAAATGAACTAGTGAAGAACCCGAATGACCAAAAATTTTATCCTTACAGTCACCCAGGCTCACTGGAAGCCCAAGTCTCCCAGTAGAGGACTAAAGCAAGCAAGTCACCCAGGAAGATGAGTGATCGGGGACACGTCTTGGGAAAAAAGATAGTAGATCAGAGCCTGATAGGAGAACACGAATCAAAGAAGGGATCGAATGTCTAGGCACTTGATCTTGAAAACTGAAACAAGAAAGGATCAAATAGGCGCGATGCGGAGAACCCATTCAAAGAAGGACGAATCTTGGCACGATCTTGGGAGAACCGCTCAAAAAAGTGGAATCGAAACATGATCTTAGAAGAACGAAACAAAAGAAGCTAGTCAAGTCAGGGCGCGATCCGAGTGCCCTCAGGAGGGTGTGCGGTATGTGTAACGATGGGGTCACATATGTGCACGATAAACTGTAATTAGTTGAGTGCCATAGTGGTATTTTGGAAGTTGTTTTTAGGATGAAATTACTAATTTTCAAAAATTACATACTTTTTGCAATTAAGAAGAAATGAAGATTTGTACAAATTGTAAGGTTCAAAGATAATAATAATAAATTACCCATAATTGTTCGGAAGCCTATGAAAAATTCTCTAGATCTCGGATAATGAAGCGATTTCTTGTAGATTAAACAAGTGCAGAAATACAGTATTTAGAAAAATTTCCTCAAATTAAGAATCATTAAAATATTTTATGATTCCCAGTACAGTAAGTAATGGTGGCACCCAGGGACGAGATTTTCTGAAATCTCCAAGTCGGAAATGGCAGACTAAGTTCATTCCCTGTCAAAGTGAATGAAAAGAAATAAATTTTTAGGGGCGAAATGGACCGAATGAGGTAATATAGACCATTTATTCGAATAATATCATTATTATTATTATTATTAAAAACGATTAATAAAGGGTCACTTGGGGATGGAGGAGCAGGACATAGGCGTTAAGGAGAGGAGGAGTTTTTTAATTTTTTCTTCTCTGCCACCAAGATCTACTGATAGGCGCGGAATTTCGTCGGGCGAAAGGTAAAGGTTATTCTCTGATGAAACTCCGTGATTCCAATCTTAACATTCTCAGCTCCGAGGTGGCTGAATTTTCTCACCAGGTATGTCCAAGCTAAATGTATGTAATTATGAAATTTTCTTAGAAGGCCATGAAGGTTGTAAACTTTAGTCCCAAAATTTTGGACTCGGTTTAGAAATTTTTAGGAATTTTCGGAATTTGTGTTGAATGATCAAGAGCTAGATCAGGATATTTTGGACCGGTTCGAGGTTGAAATTTTACAGTTTTATAAGACCCAGTTTCAGATACTCATTGAAACCTTTTTGGGTGTTTTTAGACTCTGTAAATCAAATTGAGTCACATAATCTAACCATATGCTGTCGATGGCATTTGGTACCCATAATTTATGAAAAAAAATTTAATTGTAGCACCAAGTGTGCGAATTGCATAGTTGTTCTGACGTGTGTGGTCTAATACATCTAAATAACACAAGTGTTTGAAAAGTTGCTAAAGCAGATAGTTTTATAGGGCATTTACCTGCATGTAGGGAGCATTTGATAATTCACCTCATATTATAAATGTCGTATCGAATGTGACTATACGTAAGTTTATTAGAATCGAAGTTCATTTCTATATATGATAACTTGGGAAGCCATTTGTATGTTTTATGGTTAAAACGTTAAACTGATGGCATTTTCGTAATTTATATGGATTGTGTAGGCAATTGGGCATCACGACGATAATCTGGCGATACCAAATAAGAATTAGAAGAAGTCGTAGAAAAAAATTTTCCATGATTCAAGCGAAAGTGTTTAATTTACAAGATTGTAAAAAGTGCTTTTTAAAATATAATGCTAAATTAGTAAAGCATATATTTTCACCTCCCACTTGTTATACTCGGCTGAGAAAATTTCGATTTGTTACTTAAGAAAGCAGTTTGGCTAGTTTAGCCAAATTTAGATAACTGCTTCGGTTTAGTGAGATGTGTTCGCGCCATGGTATAGGACATTCTGACTAACTATATTACATTTAGTATTAAAAATTAAATATAGTATATATTTATACTAAACCGATCTTCCCTCTGCACATTAAGGTATACCCTAGATGATGCCTGCCACTTTTAATACCACCAGTGACAGTGTTATTTAGTTCAAGAGTTCCTCGACATTTAATTCGAGGTTCCATTATGTTTATGAGATTGCATGCTGCCGGTGATATTAGGCGGGTGGTGTTAGGGTTCACATCTGATGCAGATTAGAGGTTTCGTAGCGCCATGCGGTCATTTCATAAAGGGGCCACGATGCGGACTTTGTACTTGATTTCTGATATAGCATTTCGGATATTAACCACCGCAGAACGGTTTTGACGCTAAATGGATTTTGACGATTTTATCGTTTCTGAAAAACTTCGGTTTATCGCCATGATTTACAACTCATTATAACCTGGAAATTTTCACCTGAGTCTATCTGATGACAACATTTAGAACTTATAGTACTCACTTGAGCACATTTTGGCTCTGATTTACATTTAAATGGTTTTCCGGATCACGAATTTACGAAGCGAAGACTAACTCACGGATCCTCGATCTAGCATTAATGTTGTATTATATATAAGATAATGTGTAATGTAAACGTATTAAAAGTTAAATCTTGAAACGTATTTGTATATATGAAATATCCACGCCTTAAAATATCATACATAGTTTTGAAAAACAGGAGTTCTAGATGAATTTATGTTGGATTGATTCTTATCCCATATTTTGAGTGAGGACCAGAGTCCCTTTATGTAGTTGTAGTTGGATTTTTGAAAAATATTGAGGAGCGTATTTTTTTATCAGGTGATTCACATATTTGGGCTTGACCAGAGTAATTTGTTATCTTTGTCGGGATTTTGGTCATCTAAGGTGCAATTTGTGAAAAGTGAACCTTTCTCCTTATTTTCCGATGACGGTTTCAAAGCGGTTTTGCGACTTGGCTTCCATGGTAGCATTGGTCGGCGGCGGCTAAGTTCCGCCGGGTTGCTATAAATTCACTGTCCCGATATGGAAAGTGCATGCGCTGGAGAAATAAAATAAAAAAATAAAATAAAAGATCGAATCTGATCCAAATCTAAGGCAAAACAAAGTTGAATCTGACGAGATGTGAACCGAAACAAAGAAGGGATCGAATCTGGCATGATTCAGAGAGAACCGAAACAAGGGAGTTGAATTGGTGCGATTTCGGAGGAGCCGAAACAAAATAGGGATCAGTCTGGCTCGATGTCGGGGCAAAAACAAAGAAGGATCGAATCCGGAATCTGGAAGAACTGAAACAAAGAGGATCGAATCGAAACCTGATCTTTGGCAAAAAAAAGAATTAGAATCGAAACATAATCTGAAAACCAGAAACAAAAGAAGGATAGGACGTGTCATGACGCAAGAAAGGGTTATGCCCCAGTCAAACATCAATACCATGTCAAAAACACTACTTTACCATAAGTCAAAGTCATGAAAGTGAAATCACCTGACTTATTCATTCTGAGTAAAAGCCCCGTAACATCCGATATCCACCAACAAGCGATAGAGTATACTCTCCTGTCTCATACATTTGAAACTCAAATATCTCGGTAAAGAAAGCCACGAAATGCATCCTTTGAAAACTTGATCGTGCGCGCTGAAGTGAGCGGGACAATGAATGGGGAGTGCCCCGATTATGCTTTATCTCTGGGGTGATAACCTTCTTCATGTAACCAGAAAGCTAAGCGAAGTGGCTTACTCACTTCCGTAGCCAAATGTCTTTGGCGAAGCGGTGCTTTGTGTACATGTGTTTGAGCTCAAAGCCCCGACATGCGAGGATGGGGTATGCCCAGGTTTAATTATTACCATCTGTATCGATCCGCTTGTTTGAGCGAAGCCGAAGTAAATCGATATCTCATGACCCCTCGATATTCTTGGAACACTAGACCTATCTGACATTTCAAGTACTTTCCAATTAGTGAATCAGATAATCTACTAAAATGCGTAGAAGCAAACACGAGATCTCTTAGCTTAAGGTGTCTTATCTCGAGGCAGTAATGTAGGCCATGGGTGAAAGGTGAATGAAATGATAGAAACAAGGCCAGTACCCGATAGATAATGCCAAACCCATGTTAACCGATGCAAATCTCGAAGAATCGTGTGAGCAAAGCAACTCGACCATAAAGTGAACATACCATCAACATATTCATACACCAAGACACGCGTCGTTCATAAAAGCGAGCAGCCCAGATTGATGAGATAGAAATAGAAGGATGTGAAGAAAGTAGGAAACAGGAAGCGGGGATACAAGTGTGTGATAATTGTTAAATCAGCGAACCACTCATCAGGATCACGAATGAACCAAGTCACCATAAGTTGGGAATGGTGATATGGATAATGACCCAGGGACTGAGTCTGAAAACCCGAGCACTTACTCTAATGTGTCTCCATATCCATGGAGAAAGGATCATACAATGCTCCTCACCCACCTTTTAGAGAAAGAAAAATAAGTCCCTCGATCAAATGACTACCTGGCTGGTCATTATATCACTTTGTATATATTAAAATACCAGTAATGAATATAGATAGGCGTAATTCTTTTCTTTTATTTTTTCCTTTTCTTAATTCTTTTACATAATGTTTCAGTTCTAAAAGCCTAATTCTACATAACAAAAGTATTCACCACCATATGCATTCTTGGGAATCAAGGCTTCAAAATATTAAGTGGGAAAGCAGGACTTATGATGTAACTCTAGCTTACAAATTTACTATAGTTAAATGAACTAGATATTGAAGTGCGGGGAAACCTTAGTCAGGGAGCTTATGCGCCTCTGGAGACCCAAGAGACTTCTAGATATCTAAAATGGATCTTATATAAGTTTGTAAGTTGAGAATACCATCATCCAGCTTTGAACTATGACTCAAAATTCGGTGCTTCATGTTGAATGGAGCACACATGCATAGCCCTCTTCTTTGCAAGGACACAGTGCCCGATCTTCTCATTGTAGCTCTCCAGCTCTTCCATTGGGCCCTCCCTTTCTTGCCTCCACATAGCACCAGCTTCAGGTCTAGCGTACACCACAGTCCCCTCACATGGTGCTCCTCTGCTTGATTCAAAATCTACCCAAGGGATTGAGGTGATAAATAGTGTAAATAATAGTAGCTTTCGCTTCTTGATCCCTCAACTAAGCATCCTGAGAGAATGCTTAAGATAAAGTTTGTAGGTTTTATAGGCTTACCTATGGACTTTGGAAGCATCTTGACTTTGTCCCCTCGGACTTAAGTGCCTCCCGAGTGGAATAAGTTTCTTTCCCTGATATTTGAAAAGAAACAATTTATTGGTAAAGCATTCCAAGATTACCCTTTATTCCATATAAAAAAATATAAGAAAGTAGCTCCTTCCCCTTTCATCCACAATATTGGATTGATAAAAATAATTCATTTACCACTTCCAGCCATTTTAAAAAAAGTACTGATCCCTCAACCTCTCTTCAATAAGGAAAAAATACAAAAATTATATGAAAAGAAAAGAAAATTACAGATTCCATTTTCTTTAGATTTTCAAATTTAGGAAACCCCTCCCAACGAAACTTTCACTAGTGATTTGTTGGACAAAATTCATTATTTCTCCTGTAATGATAATGAAACCTTTTCAAAAACATTTTCTCAAGAAGATAAAATAAAACTAGAACTCAATACAGAAAATACATGTATCAAAACAAAATAACAACAATCTACTTTTTATTTGGTTATTCCAAAATAAAATTTAGAAATCTTCATATAAAATCACACAGCGAATAATTGTCAAAATAAGTCAAACTCTCTGTCCAGACACCAATTTTTATTCAGGCCTAAGATGAGTTCAAACTAAGAATTAGATTTGCTTCCAAACAACCTAAGTCACACTCATTCAGCAGATTGTCTATATTGAACTTGAAGCAAGCGTGCTTTACTGATCCTCATTCCCAGCACTAAGCACCTCTTTCTGATGACAATCTCAAATTGTGACTTATTGAGGACTACGTAGTGTTGGGATACACATAATAAAATAAATAAAGGAAAAGCCAATGAACCCTTAGAAAAGGAAGAAAAACAAAAGAAAAGAGTAGGATTTGGTTCATTAGAATCAAGCCAGTCAGGGATCTGGGCTTGGTGCCTAAATGACTAGTTAGAGGTCAGTGACTTCATTGCTCACTCCTTAGGATAAATAGTTTAATTTATCATACTCGTCTGTCGTTGGGTTAGAGCTTGGTGACTTAGAGGGTGAATGCTCGTGCCCTTAACCTTGACAGTGGGAGCCATAAATAAATCTCCTTTACATGGGACACCACTTAGATGCCTTTGATATATTGCACTGTAAGTATACTAAAATTAAATAAAAGATATATTCTTAGTAGCTTTTTTCATTCTGCTTCATTTGAAAATTGAGTTGACTTTTGTTGGGAGAGGATGGCCCTATGCCTATGTGTGTCGAACTAGTCTAACTTAATAACATCAAGGTCTTTATGGAAAGATTTGGTGAAGACTTGAGGGTGGAACTACTTTAGATTTTTAAATAAGTGTAATGGAATCCAGAAACAACTATATCTTAAGAAAAGTTCCTCAGTCTTTATGTGGCACCGTCTAGGTGTGTGCTTTGAAGATGCAATACTACCGTTCTTTCCTTTCTCTTTCTTTTTTGAAATTGATTTTCATTATTATGCTCTTCCATTGCTAAGAACTACTTAATGAGACTGATTAGGAGTGTATTACCCTTCAAAAATACATTTTCCATACTAAATGCTACACTTTTCAAGTGATTTGAGCATTAAAAATCCAGATTGATGACTTGTTGGCCGCCAGGTCATATCTTTGTGGAGATTAGCATGTTTTGTAGAAAAATATGGAAGATCCACGGGCATCGAACTACAAGCAATTCGTAAACGGCGATCACTGAGTGCGACTTGCAGGAACCATTATGGAATGAGATACGAGGAAATTCGCACGATAAAATAAAGCATAAAGCAATTCTAGAGTTTTGCATTTGCCACTCGAAAGGCATTACGAAATTCTAGATTCGCAATCTGCTATTTACCTATCTGATTTTGCACTACAACTAGGGGCATTGCGAAAGTGAGATTTGTACAATTATAGATACTCTATTTTCTTTCCATTTAAACTAATTCTACCAAATCTTTATTATGCCCTATGATATGACAAAGAATACCCCTAAGTAGAACAAAAAATAGAAACCGGAGGAGGCAAAACTAAAAGAGGTTTTGAAGGAGAATTAAGAAGACAATATGTGATTTTTTAGGGTGTTTTTATGTTTAATTGAGTTAAAGTTCCACAATTTACTACTTTTCTTCTAAAACTTTGGTAAAAATTCAGTTCTTTTCATATTTTCTTCACTCTCTGTTCTCTTCATGATGCATGTGGCCAGCACACCATGCACGGAGTAGAACTCTTCTCTTAGGAGCTGCAGAGTTGGTTTCTTCTAAGGTAATAAAGGTAACATGAAGCCTAATTTACAAGGTATGAACTTTACTTATTTGGATTGAGTTTGGAATTACTTATTTAGGGTATTTAATTGGTTGGCAGGTCAATAATCAAGTAGGTGCGTCGGATGGTTGTAGAATTATCCTTCACTTGTAGTCGATAGCGACCATTCCTCCATCCATAGGTCCCATAATAAACCCTAAAGTGGTAGTTTGATATAATTCAAAAACTCTTGTTTTTTAAATCCCTTTTTTTCTAATTCAACTGACAGTATGAATCTTTGATTAATAGGCGAAATATGGATCTTTACTCAAATATAAAACTGCGGAATTACGTGATTAAATCCCGGCCAAGAACGAAGAAACGATCTAATATGGAGGTGAAATCCTGCCGAGAAGTAAAGTCGCAACAAGGAACTCATCAGCTCAGTTATTTCCAGGTCACGACACCACCAAGGCCAGTCGCTTGGGGATAAATGGAAGGATGCATCAGCCGAGTCGCGACGGGGAGCGTGGGGTTACGACCGGAAATGCTAAGTCACTAGAAATGAGCGTTGCGACGAGGAAAGAGTTGCTGAAATAGAAGGAGAATATTAAGGAAGAATCGAGTTGCGACACCAACGGGAACAGAGGCATGAAATGAAGATGGCGTAGGTAACATAAACTTAGAAATTGCGGCGTTGTTAGTTAATCCAGCCTGACCAGTCTACTTGCGAGGAAAATTAAAGTTGCAGCCCCAGTTTCTTAATTGCGAAAAACTCCACTAGAAATGCGCGTGCTTTTGAGGTTGCGACATGAAAGAAGACAAGGCGTCTCTACATGGAGATTTTCATTCAGACTAATCATTCGAATTCATAGCCACATTTAAACAATTAGACAAAAACCTACTAGAAAAAGAGCAGCCATAAAAGGTCGCGACATTTCATATTATTATTCCATCGAAAGGCTGGAGAAAGGAAAATGGTTGCAACGAAAAGAATAGGGGTTGCGACTAGAAGGAAGGCAAGGAGTATCAATTGAGGTCATGACCAAGTTTTCTGATTCGCGACTAAAGTGGTACTAATAGAGATAGAAGTTTCCACGAGAGATAATCGATTATGCTGAGCTAAATACCTGGCTGAGACAAAAATAGAAAGAGGTGACATAGTAACAAGTCATGAGTTGCTTTTGAGGTTTGTTTCACTTTTCTATATAGACTAAAACTACCCCAATTCTTTGCAATTACAAAGAGCCTTACACTTCTTGCATCCATGTTACTTTGAATCATTTGTGATAAAAATAATTTTCTCTTAATGTTCATGATTTAAAAATAAGGGTTCGGTCTACAAGCCTTTTGAAGTGCCAGACCACCACCAGTAGTAAAATGCGAATGTAAGTCAATTATCTATTTTCCACAGAGATTGATACTTATTAAATCTTCTTGACTACTAAAATTCCATACTATTTGGACTCCAACTCATATGAATTTTATAAACAACAAAAATTAAAAATCCTATAATATTGATTATGTCCTTAACTAAGCAATAACTAAAAGAAAAAAATTGCATATATAAAAATGGTTCATTCAGGTTTCTGAAGCGAAAACTTCTCAGTGAATCTGATGAAGCGGTGATTCCAGCCAGTTAAGTACATTGCTCACATTACATATATGGATGCAGTTTATTGTCAATTTATATTCATTCCCAGATTCGTTTCTCCTGCTTCAGAATTAAGATATCCTTGCTTCTCTAGAAGGCGAAGATCAAACCTGGCTTCCTATATTCAAATTCTGTGCAAGATCGAATTAATTTTCCTCTCGTCACTACCCACGTTTCTGTTCTGTAGGAACTTTTGCTTTCCTTCTCAAGATTTGGCAAAGTTTCTACCACTTAAATTGGGCAACAGCGCCCTCTGGATCTATAGGTTTATCACTTTCCTTCCAATTAGATCTAAAATTTGTAACACGAAGATTCAGAGGCTACCTTTAGATGGGTGAACTCTCTTAATTCTTATATTGTTAAATACACCCTCAAGCTTGATTTCATGTGAATGGGAGTTTATAAATAGACTCTCGAGCTCGGCGGGATCCGTCGATGAGTAGTCACAACATGCCAGAAAAGAATGCTCTCGGCTCTCGGGAATCTCGAATCTTGTGTCATGAGAGAGTGTCTGGATATCGGGTAAAATCATTCCTAAAATGATACTAATTCTTATTGGAACTTATCATTCAAAAGCGACACCAATTAAGTAGAAACCGGGCCCAAATTAATTCTCCCTAATTATCAGGAAAGGCGCAACTAAATGTAAATCAAATCCAATGAGGCTGCGCTCTGATTCTTGCACATTAATTAAGAAATGAGCTTAACGCAGATCACGCTCTGACCACGTAATTGCATTAAAGCGAAGAAATAGATTCAGAAAATTTGTCTAATTTAAAAATTTAATGATAATACCAGAAAAATAATAGAACTAGAAATCCCATTCACTGGTGCCATACGAGTTCCAGTTATTGAGCAAACTAAAAAAATAAAAAAATAAATCACACCAATACTACAGGTTCTCTTCTTTTCCCTTACTACATTGGTAAAGAATGGAGCATGCTTTACTCTGCAAACACGTCTATTTATCTTGTAAAAGAAATTGGCAAGATCTAAAAATAATTTGAGACTCAAAGAAAGAAAAAGCTGACTCAACATCTTTGGCAACCAGCGACCTCGAGTTGATGTCGCGACTATGGACTCTCTTGATTGCTCGTGATCGATTAGCGACCTCTTTCTTTAAGTTGCAACAAGTTTGTCTTGCAGTGGCACGATCAGTGTGCGACGCTGACATATTGTAGCCTGCTTTGCTGGTGTTCTGCCGGTGTTGATGCTCGCATATTCAATTCAGCCAGCGACATCATTTAATCTTTCTATTAACTGAACCACGGTTGTGACATCGGTTTTAGGTTGCGACCAGCACTACGTTTGTATGAGTGACTTCAATGTGGCTTTGATTTCTTGATATGTGTGAGTGGTCTTCTTGCCTTCATATGTTTCAATTTTATGTCTGCGCTTTGCCCATTTTCTTCTGGTTGCAACCTCGGTTCCATTCCACAACCATTTATCTTCCCTTTATTTTCCCGGATCTTCACCCTCGAATTGGGTATGCGCGCCTTAATTTCTTATAGCTCTACCACCCATTGCATGTAATGAGTGGTCGCGACATCATTTCTAATCCTTGATTTGCCGAGTCGTAAGTTCGGTTCTTGGCGGTGCCTGCTTTGGCTGCGGAGTTGCGACCTCACTTCGCCTCCACTTACGTTTGCACTTTGAATCCTGACTTTATACTTGCGACATCACATTAGTGTCGAGAAATGAAATGGAGCCTTGCATTTAAAACTAGTTTGCAACCTCTTTCTTTTGCAAAGACCTCTTGGCTTCATAGGCAGATCTTGTCACGATACTCTTAGAGTGGTGTCGCGACATCATTCATATCCTTTTGGCGTCCCAGCCTCAAGGATATATGCATGAACCTCTTCCTTTGATTGTTCTTTAATCTCGACCCGTTTCTTTGTGCGCAACCTCAGCTTCTTCTGATCAAACTTCACTTGTTCAAGTTTCTATTTCTTCTTCAAGCGAGATTTGTTGATGTCGTGACTTGGAGATAGGTACTGTGAGCTTCTGTCGCAGCAATTTTAGGTTGTGACCTCGTGATTCCTCTTCTTGTTTCGTTTACTTCTTATTTTATAAGTTTGAAACCCCTCTTGTATTTTCATGCAAAATATAATTTGAGTAAAATATCCCAGTTAACTACCTTAATCTCTTCTCTTAATACTCAGAAAATGGATTCAAAAATCATAAAGTTTGATATCAATTCCCAGGCATAAAATTTCTTTGTCCCAATGAGAAGAAAGAATTGTTTGTCCTCAAACCAATATTGAAATTTTTAAGGACATTTGATTCATACAGATCTTTCTCATTCACCTTCGTCAATTCAGAATACCATCATTTTAAATTTCAGTTTGGATTCAAGAATAAGACATAGGTATACTTCTATCTGAAATTTCTTGATGAACTAATGTATTTAAGCAGTTTATTCAACCAATCCTTGTTACGTGTGTGTGTAGGTCTTCAATCCTTTTCATCTTCATGTTGAATGTAGTTAATCTTACAGGAGTTTCTTGGAACACATCAAAGTCCCTTAGGCTTGTTTTTTCTGCTAGTCTCCTTTAATGTAGGTAAGATTCAATCTTCCATAAATATTAGGTCTTTCCCGGGCTTGTAATGTTAAACCGTGGTGGGTAGATAATGGAAGGAATTTTAAGTTGTAAATCTGGTTTCACATTCTACCCATGCTTCAACTTTCACTTTGCTTTCCCCACTGTTCTTTCTGATTCTCTTGATCTTGCATGTTCATCTTCATATTTAATTCTTTTTAAAAATTTCAATTTCCCTACCCTTCTAATCGGGCCAGTTCCTTTGTTTTTGAACTCTTTTACTTTTTTTGTTTTTCTAGGATTATAGAGTATTAATCTTTGTCTTCTTAGAAACTATTACTCTTAGGGGAGCTTTGAGCTTATAACTCATACCTGCTTTAAGTGTTCAGAACCTAGTGTAAACACCCTTACCGGAAAGCAATTGTTCAAGGAAATGAAGCGCGAGACCAGCTGCTATATTTCACTAGATTTTGCTTCTTACTTCTTCACCTCATTCATTGTAAAAGTTGGAAATCTTGCCCCAGACTTGTTTCTTTCTTTATAGTAATCTTTTAGGCTAACTGGATAATTTGGGCTCTTTCTTTGAGGTTTATTACAAGGAAGGGAATTTAAGGTTTCGTTCTCTGCTTTAATGAAGAAATAAAACATTTGGCTCAAATCAAGGAACTGGAATAACATTAGCATATATTGAGGAGTAGGCTTAGAAAAGCTCAATACACCAAGGATAGCTCACATCATTTCTTGTTGTTTGTTTTTCACCTAAGATTTAGCCTCAATCAATGTCTAACAGTTTTCAGACTACAGACTCCGTCTGAATTTCCCGGAAGATGTTCCTAATTCCTCTCAAGGCTTCTGGTTTTGTTGACCTAAGTGTAGTATTTCTTCCAAGACTTATTTATTCTTGTCTACTTACATTGTTCCTTGAAGTATTTGTTTTCCATGATATATGATTTAATTTTACAATCTCTTTGAAATTAAAACAAGTATATTGTACTCCCCAATTTCAGTTTAATCATTCACGCCTTTGATTCTTCTTTAAATTATTCTTGAAAGCAATTATTTATTTGAGTTCTTTTTATAAAAGGAATTCTTTAGCCCTCATGCTAAGCAGAGAAAATGACACAAAAAACAAAATTTCATATATCATGTTCATCAAATTAAAGACATCCTTCATCAATAAAAAAAATTCAACAACTTCCCACTGTCATCACATTTCAAAATTTAAGCACGAAACAAGATAAAATTCCCCGAACTTTCAATCATGCCTATATAAGATGGAATTTTAAAATCAAATCAGAAGAATATACTACTTCCCTTTTGGTCTCTTATCTTTGATTAAGTTTAATTTAAAATCTCCTTGCACACAGTCTTCATTTAATTCCTTCAAAAATGTTGCCTGCTCTTGATCGCCGACCAAATAAAGCTCACAATGTAACATTATAAATTTAAACACACTATTTTAAACTACTATAAATTAAACAGCGGGCGTGGTTCCCACTAGTTGCTCGATTTTTAGTCTTTGATTTGGACTTTTCTCTTGCCATTTATTACATTTCTTCAATTTCCCTTGTTCAAAAACTAAGGTTACTCTTTAATTGCTTTCTCCCAGTGGTGCTTTAATCTCGAACTAACTCACTTTGAACTCTCATGATTCTTTGAGTTAAGTGTCCTTCCCCAATGTGTGCTTGATACCCTTTAAATGGTCCATCCATTCGATTTAGCTTACCACTGGAAAGAGTCTTAGTCACGGGTTGAATAACAGACTGATCTCACGTAGTTACATATAAGGTCGTTGAATCCTTACCATTTTTGTTTTTATCTTAGTTCAGGCATATCATGACGTTTCAAACTCTTTTCCAATTCGTTTTAAGCTGGGTACTATCTTCTAACATGACTTTAAATCAAAATTAAAAGCTTCTTGATAGCCCATAGCTTTATATTCTGAAAGCTCGAGAGGGTGGTGATAAGGTTTTCAGACAAGCCTGTATAGGGGACAGCATTCCAAGCAGGTTTAGCGACCAATCTCTTCTTTGGAACTCACAGTCACCGAGAATTCTCTTTATCTCTCTATTGGAATTTCAAGCTTGCCCGTTTGTTTGAAGATGATAAAAATGACTCATAATATGTTTGATACCATATACGCATCAGCAGAGTTTATCAAACACCTTATTTGCAAACTAAACCCTCCATCACTAATTATAGTTAAGGTGTCCAATCTATGAGAATATTTCTTTGTAAAAATCCCTGGCTTGTATTGGCACTCATTCCTTTGGACAAGGCTGCTTTACTCAACCCATTTTTGATGTAATCTGACTAGAGTGTATATATTTCCAAATGGCTGGAAAGAATTTATAAAATCCATTCCCCATTACATGAACCAATTGTACCACTGAGGATACCTTACTGAAATTATCTACATTTTCCTTTCTTTGATATTTCCCATTCTTTACGTGATCCATAACCAACCCATTCAAAACGGTCCTTAAATAGTAGGCTTGATCAAAATCCCACATTTGGGCGAAGAAATTTATGGGCTATTTTATCTCACTGTAATCTCACTCCCATGGTGATCATGACATTCTTGTAAAATCTTGCTTTACTCACCAGGTACACATCTAGCCATAATAGTCCGCTCCCTCCACTACCATGTGGATCATCCCGGATGTAGTACACATTTATCGATCCTTAGCTTTTTCTCACGACTGGTAGCTGAATGTGGCATAATTCCAACTAAAGGTTCACAATATCCCGACTATACCGGGGGTGATTGGGTAACCAATTGAATAGCTGCTCGTCTGGAAGATTTTGCGCTATTTCTCTTCGCTTCCCTCTTTCATGCAGGTGGGTTTCTCTCTTGACAATGTCAGCCTATCATTTAATCCCAGCCATTATCTTCTTTAATCAAGAATTCCCTCTGATAACCATACCCACGGTCGAATTAAAACACCATTCTTTCTTTGCCATTAGATGTACTAGTCTTTGCATAATCGGTATGTATAACAACATGGGACCCCAAAATATATGACCTAAATTATTCACATGCAAATCTTTGTGCAGCTATCTCTTTTTAGTAGTGATAATTTTCTTGAGCTTCTTTCAGTTTTCGCCCATAGTAGATGTGCTTGAACACTTTTTCATCTTTCTGTCCCAATCATTCCCATTTAAAATCCTTCCTTATCTACACTGATTTAAATTCTACATTTCCATCCGTTTGCCATGATGGAGGCTTCCGACTCATCTAGTTAATTCTTCAAATACATTATAATGGGATTCATCAAAAATAGAACTTAGTATCTTTTTCAGCCAAATGCATAATGGTCTGAATTTTAGAAATATCGATAAATCTTCTGAATCCGACCATGTCCTAAAAGCCTAATTAATAACCAATTCAAATTAGGTGGCATTCGATTTCTTCATTAAGAGCTTTTGCTGGTCTACCTCGACCACTACTACAATCATATTGCCCCCAAGACAGATTCCTTCTATAACCATAAAATGGCATTTTCCAAATTCGGTAGGTTCTTGTCTTTGCACCTTTAGTCATCCCCAGGTTATCTGAGCAATCTTCAGCTGGATCATTCTTTGTAAATCTCAGAAGATACCTCATAACTATTGCTAGATCGAGAAAATATAGAACTATATTGCATCTTTGGAAGGTACCGGAGGCATTACACTAAAAACCAAATGTATTCTCTAAACAAAGTACGAATGGGCATGCAAAAGTGGTTTCTCCTGATCTTGAATTCATAAAAATTGGAGTTATATCCAGTATCCATCGAAAACAAAAATGAGGGTATACGCGACCTATCCATTCGATCAAATAAGAGGGGAAACCGTCTTTGGAACAGTGACTCAAATTTTAATGATCGATACACACCCACTCCATCTGTCACAGTTCTTGTAGGAATCAGTTCATTAATTTTTCATTCTGATCACAATGAATCACACTCTTGGGAACCACATACATGACACCCCGAGAACCTATCGAAATCTGCATATAAACCTTATAATTCTCCATTTGAACTCTTTTCCTTGACTTCTTTATCTTGAGTTCAGCCTCTTTGATGCTCATTAGGAGTTTTGCATTATCATCATTTTTATCATCGAATGGGTGATACCATTAGATCCTCAGTTGCCAACAATTGCTTCATATGACATTTCACCTCATAATTACCAGCAACCATTCTTCAACTTTAATCATTCAATTGTATAATCTTTGGTTTTCTCTTTTAGTTCTAAACTCATATTTTAAATAGTACAGGCAGACTCTCAATGTTAACCGCCACTGTTTTCTATTCATGGGATTTCAACATTTATTTTTATGCTTCTGTCTTATTTGTTTCATTTTATAATTTGTGCTTATTTATAAACAAGTTTGAAGGAACTTCCTGACAGAGACTCTAGAGATAAAGAAATTCATCTCAATTTCTATGATGAGTATTAGAGTCTATGAGGAATTCAATTCTTGTTGAAGGCCTTATTGTTTCCTGTTGCATACAGCTATCTCACTCACTACATCCCAGGATCTTCAGACTATCTATTAAAATGCTGCTTTGCTTCATTTCAACATGAGTGTCAATTCCTTTGTACATAACAAAAGCGAAGCTCAATTTGCTAGGGTCTTCAGCAACAGAAAGGCTTGGGTGCTCTTACTCCATGCGTAGCAAATCGTGGGAAGATGAACGACCTTGACAGTACATCCCAAAGATACTTATACGAGTTTGTGCGGTGATCTATCATTATACTGATATAATTCTTTGTTGGAGTAAGTTCCCACTAATTAAGTCCTCTGGCTTGATAGAAGGCCCAATCAGTTCTCTTATGCTTGAATCACACAGTTTCTTGGATTATATTTCTTTGTGGACAGAGACTAGTTATTTATGAGTCTGTCTTTCTTTGGGAGATTTTCTTTTGGATAATGGCAACTACTGAAGTGTGATCCAATTTCTTATTCCTCCTCGGCTATCTTATTTTCTTGCTCGATGTCTCAACCGAAATTTTTTATTAGGGCGTTTATTGATTACCTCTGTAAATAGGATGTTGTTCTACTCTTGAGAAAATCTCAGAATTTTAAAAACGCTATTCTATTTCTTGACTTACGAGTCTCTACATGGAAATGGCCCTTTGAAGGTGTAAGTGTTACTCCTTCCTTCTTTTAAATTCTATTGTACCTTCGTTCTAAGTAGATTACTCTTCTCTCGCCCTTTTTAATTCTCTTTATTTTTCTACCCTCAGGTCTTGCCTTTGTCCTTTTATTTATTTGCTCAAATCAACTACTTCTTAGTTGAATTGCCATCAGTCTTGGGTTTCTTGAGTGTCTTAAGGTCTTCACTACCAAATGCGTTGTATTAGGACTGGTTTGCCAGCATGTCTCCGATTTTCATGAGGCACTAATTGCCACTGAAACACATTGGGTATCGGACTTGAAGACTGAGTGAAGACAATTTACATTCATGGGTTAATAGCCTCTTGTTGTCATGACTGATGGCTTGTTTTCTTGAATGAACGAAGTCCTCCCTCGACCTTGATATTCCATTCTGCTTTTCCTCATATGATCTTTGTTTCTTTGGAACCTTGGTGTTCTTAATATCTATTAGAGATCTGTCATTGCAGCGGGCCTTGTGTGCCCTCATGCATTATATGAAATTCTCATGGTTCTCAGTGTTAGTTTAAAATTATTCACCAAGTAAATTCAGATTTAACGGAAAATATGTTAATTTTCTTGTGTCGTTCCCACCACCACTCCTCAACACCATAGAATCTTCTTATGTTGGCACATCGGCACTTAACCTCATAAGTTCTCTTTAAAACATCATTTGAGAGCGGTGTGCGCATCTTTCTCTTGTTTATCATCCTAACCCTTCTAGCATCGACTTACCTCCATGGTGTCATCTTGCCCGATACATGACCCTTTTCCCTCTCTTTGTTTCCCTTGAAAACTGGATGGAGCTTTCATATTACGCACAGTCTTGTCGGATCTACTTGCCTCTTGGCTAATTTGTTTCAGTCCTCTGCCACAGCCTGTCCTCCCCTAGTTATATCGTTTAAGATATTGTATGTCTTGGGTCTTCAAATCTATTTATATCAGACACCTCTTCAGCTCCGCCTCTTGAATCTTTCTGAAGCTACATATGGGCTCTCATCTTCCCTTGTTGGAATCATTGTCTCTGCTTCTTCTCTACAAGAGTGAAGTGGAAAGAATCACTAGTAGAGCCCAGCTCTTCCCAGTATCAACGAACACATGGTAATGATTCATGCCATGTGGCTGCTATATCTCTCAAAGCTAGGAAGAGATGCAACTTTATCACACCTGGTCTCACACCTTGTTGACTTCACCTATAATCGCCCATCTGAAATCTCGGGTGATGCATTTGGAGTCTTGATGGGATGACTGATAAGCGATATTCTTTGAACCATTTGTAATCAAGGATGGCTTTAGTTCGAAATTATTTGCATCCATAGTAGGCTATCTGATTGCGGAATACTCTTCCTAAATAATAGGCCTCCAGAAACCCTCCATTGTGTCAGTAATGGGAGGCCATAGTTGTTGTCCTCTATTAATTCATCTACGGTCTATTCTCATCGCATGGCCGTTTTACTCTTTTGTCACCAACTCTGGTGTTCTCAATTAGGTGTCTCATGGATGGGTCAAATCTGTTCCCTATGCATTAAGGTTTTTCTAAATAACCCTCGGATTAATAAGTTAGTCCAAACTTAAACAAATATTTTAAACATGGCTTGTGAATTAGTAGGTTGATCTATTGCTTGCTTGAAAAGCTATTTTTGTTCTTTTATTTCTCCATCTTCGAAATTAGCATTTCTCCCACATGAGAATATTGATCTAATTAGTATTTCATCCACAGCAATGGCTGCCATAAAAACTTTCTTTAGCATATATATAGACTAAAACCCCTCAAATTAACATAATTACAAGCCCACCCTTCTTGCATCCATGTTAATTTGGATAAATAAAGCAAATAAAATAATTTTCTCTTAGTGTTCATGATTTAAAAATAAAGGTTTTAGTCTGACCTTTGCAAGTGCACGGGCCGTCTAGTGGTAAAATCTGAGATGTAAGTCCGGGTATCATTCCCACAGAGATTGATAGCATTAAATCCTTTGACTACTAAAATTCCATATTATTTGGACTCAAAACTCTATTGAAGTTTATCACAAACAGCAAAATTAAAAATCCTATCTTCATTATGTCCAAACAAAGCTTAAAACAAATGTAACTAAAGAAAAAGAAATTGTATATATAAAAATGGATTAAATCAGTTTCTGTGAAGCAACTTCTCAGTGAAAATACAATGAAGCGGTCCAGTTCAACTTGATTAAGTTCATTACTCTTGTTCTATATGAATGATTGTGTCCAAGTTTCTAATTATTGGAATTGGATTTCTCGTATTCATCGATTAGATATCCTTGCTTCTCTCGAAAGGCAAAGTCAAACGACTACACCTTAATCAAATTCTCTTGCAAGATGCAGGTATTTTTCTTTCTCAATACTTCACCCATTTCACATTGACATAATTTTACCATACAGGGATTTTCGTAAAAGTTTCCTACCCTTGGTGGTGGCTAAACCTCTAGAATCATGGGTTTATCCCTTTCCTTGATTCGATCATGCTGCGGGGATTGGAGACACCTTTAGATTCAGAGTGAACTCTAAGTTATTTATGTTGTTAAATACACCCCCTCCAGAAGCTTGATTATGAGCGATGAGTTTGTCAAAATGAACTCTCAAAAAGCTGTGATTAAAGATAATAGTAGTCTAACATACCCTTTGGAAAGAATATCTCGGCTCTCAAGGTCTGGTCTACGTTCTCCCATCAGAGGGCATCTGGAATCTAGAGTAAGATGCATTCCCTCAGCGGTATTGAGTGCTACTATTAGGAACTTATCCATTCAACAGCCTGATTAGTAGCGGAACCCCGAATTAATTCCTATTGCATGCCAGGAAGAGCTGCCCTTCAATACCAATCAAAATCGGAAAGGTACGCTCGATTCATTAGGAGCGAAATGGAGCACCCAGTCACACACAACCACATAGTGCAATGGCGAGAAGGAAATGAATTCAGCAAATTTGTCGTTTATGAATTTTAATTCATAATACTTAAGAAAAATAATAGAACTAAAAATCCAGCTCTACTCGTCTCTGCACAGTTCTCATATTCAAACCAGAAAATGAAACTAAAAAATTAAAAAAAATAAAAATCTACTCTAAAATATACACTTTGAGTTCCCTCTTCTTTTCCCTTTTAGATAATGAAGACGGAAAAGCGCACTACTCTTCTAAAGCTGTCTATTTATCTTTGTAAAATTTAGGCCAGATCCTAAAGTATCAGGAAGTGAACTCAAAAGAAAAAGCCCGACTCATTGTCCTATGTACGTCCTCAAGTTGATACCCACGCGCCCGACTCTCTTGATTAAGTGATTCGCGACCTCTTTCTTTAAGTTGCATTGCTTTGTCGATGGTCAGCGACATACGTTTATTAGTGCGACATCGTTTGTGAGTAGCGACCTCATTTGCTTTCAGTGTTCCTTGATGTTGATGTCGCGACCACCTCGATTGCATGTCGCGACATCTTGTCTTCTATTCTTCTAGCTTCTTAGTTGCGACATCGTTTATGGTTCTGACCACTTTACTGTTGTATGATGACTTCATGTTGTGACTTTGATTTCTTGTTATGGTGTGTTGGTAGTGCTACACACTTCATATAAACAATTTTATGTCTGCTTTGCTTCCGACACCATACAGTTTAACCTCGGTTTCTCACGTTACAACAATTTCCCATCCTTCAGCCTATTTTCGGTCTTTACCTCAAGGTATTACGCATATCATTCTACCAGCTCCCCATTTTATTGTGACCTGCAATGCTGATGATATGCAGCCTCTTTCATCATGATTTGTAAAGGTCGTAGGATTCAGTTTTTCTTCCAGCCCTTCACCACGGCTGGGGTTGGGCCTCGTTGAAACTCTTTTGGTTGCGCTGAATCACCCAAGGCACATCCGACGTCATGGTGGTGTCGCGCATGAAAATGGGCCTTGCATTTAGAGAGCTGAACATGGCCTCTTTTTCCCACTACAAGACCTCCTTTAGCCCATGGCCAGAATCACTTATCTGACCTTAAGTGTAGCATTATCTTCTATCATTTTGGCATCCAACCTCAAAGGATCTCGCGACACTAGATCTTCCTTTAATTCTTCTTTGGTCTAGGCCACGTTTTCTTTGTGTGACCTCCTTCTTGATCACTGACTTACTTATTCAAGTTTCTTTCTTACTGGCCAGAATTGTTCCTTATTGTTGGAATGGTGACCATTGAGCTTCATCGAGCTTCAATTTTAGTTGTGACCTCAGTTATAACATGGGCTGGTTTCTTAAGTTTTGCTGGATTTGGGCTTAGCCTTTTCACGCAAGTAGGTTGATCAAATATCCACATTACCTTCACATTCATCTTATTTATCTAAATGTCTCAGGCATGGTTAAAGTCTAATGGGTTTGGACTCAAATTCCCCAAACTTAAAATTTTATGTCTCGAAATAGAAAAGAAAGAATTGTTTGTCCTCTCGAACTCATCGCTTAAAAGACTACAAGGACATTTTCTTATTCATACCACAGTCCTACTCATTTCCTACCTTAAGTCTAGGTGGGAATGCAACCTCCTTTAAATTAGTTTGATTCAAAGAATAAGACATATGGTATACTTCTATCTAAATTTCTTGATGAACTAATGTATTTAAACGATTAATATTCAACAAGTCTTGTTACGTGTGTGTCATAGGTCTTCAATCCTTTTCATCTTCATGTTGAATGTAGTTAATCTTACAGGAGTTTTTCTTGGGTACATTTTATCGAGTCCCACATAGGCTTGTTTTCATATTGATCTCCACTAATGTAGTAAATTCAATCTTAAAATCAATATGGATCCTGAAACTTATATTGGGCTTGGGTAATTGGGTAGATAATGAAAAAAATTAGTTTGTCTGATTTCCACTTTTCTATACTTGTTGCCTTGACTTTCACCGCTTTTCTTCTTTGTTCTTGCTGATTCTCTTCAATCTTAGCCTGATTCATCTTCATGTTGAATTCTTTTTAAAGGAATTCAATTTTCCATATCACCACTTCATCCAGGCTGCCCGAGTTCCTTTGTTTTTTAACTCTTTGCTTTTGTTTTTCTAGGATTAGGAATAGTGCAATGTTTTTATAACTATGGGTTCTGTACTCTTAGAAGACTTTAGCTACGCCACTCCCATACCATTTGGTATTGGGGTGCTAGGTGTTAAATAACACCTATTGACTCATTAACCAGGGAAATAAATGCAAAATCAAACTTATTCATATTTCACTAACTTTGCTTCTTTACTTCTTCGCACTCTTTCATTTTGTAAAATTTGGAAATATTTAAGTGTTCTTTCTTCCCCAGCCAAACTTTTAAGGCTGAGCTTGCGGATAATTTGGGTTCTTTGCTCTTGAGAGGTTGTTACAGGAAGGTGGTTTTAATTCACCTTTATTGAAGAAATAAGGCTTATTTGGCTCCAAACCAAGGAACTAGAGAATATGCTTAAGCATATATTGAAATTAGAGCTTAGAAAAGCTCAATGCGCGAGATGGCCCCTCTATCTGTTTCTTTGTTGGCTGTTTTTCACCTAGATTTTGCCTCAATCAATAATCTAACAAGTTTCTGGGCCTATGGACTCTTAGTCTTGAATTTCCCGAAGATGTTCTAATTCCTCTCAAAGAAACCTGAGGTTTTGTGGCTGAGTGTAGTATTTCTTGAAGACTTGTATTTATTTCTTAATACACCCATTATTCAACCAAGTGTTTGTTCCACTCAGCCAAATATAATTCAAATTTTGCAATCTATCTAGAATAAACATTGTTGGCAATACTCCTAATTTCAGTTTAATCAGTCATGGTTATTGTAAATTATATTGGAAAGAACATATTATTTATTTGGGTTCTTTGGAAAAGGCATTTATTATACCATTCATGATGACACCAAAAACAAGAACATATATAATGTTATGATGGAGAACATGTTTCTTTGCATTCAGCAACTTCCACTATGCATCACATTCAAAATTTAAGCACCAGACAAAGATAAAAATCCCCAAGAACTTTCAATCATGCTACTCTCAGACAAATTTTTAAAAATCCGTCGAAAGAATATCACCACACACTTTGGGTCTCATATCTTTGATTAAAGGATTTGATTCTGGATACTCTCCTTTTCAATCTTCATTGTCTTATACTTCAAAATATTTACCTCTCTTCAATCAATAATGAATAAAATCACCATGTACTGTATAATTTAAGCATAAATTTTAAGCTATAACAGAAAAAATTTAAAACAAACAGGTGTGGTTACTTGTACTGTATCAATTTTAAGTCTTTAAATTTGGACTTCTGCTGCCTTCTTCTATTTGCTTAATTCCATGTTTCAAAACTAAGATTCCTCTTGAAATACTTTCTCCAGTGGTGCTTTAATCGATAATTAACTTTGAGACTCCCTCATGATTGCTGGATTTCTAAATTATCTTGCCCATGTATCTTTTGATACCTTTGTAAATGGTCCATTCCTTTCCCGTTTAAGCTTTCCCCGAGGGAAAGAGTCTTGAGTGCGGGTTGAATAACAAGACTGATCTCACCTTGAATTCTATAAAATTCGTTGATCATCTATTCATTTTGTTTTATCCTTGTAGATTGAGCATTATCATGAGCTTCATTTCTCAGCTCTTCCAATTCATTTTAAATTTGGAGTAAGCCAATCTTCCATGTGACTTTAAAATCAATATTAAGCTTCTTGATGGCCCACATAGCTATATTCTAAGCTCGAGGTAGGTAATAAGGTTTTCGAAGATATAAGCTGTGTGGGGACATTTCGATGCAGGGTTTAAGATCCATATATACGGAGGTAGAAACTAACTAAAACTGTGACCAATCCTCTTATCTTAGAACTCCAGTCTTCACCGAATTCCTTCACTCCTTCAGGTAAACTTACAGCTTTTGTTTGAAGATGATGCAGCGAAGCTCCTGCAATATGTTTGATACCATATCTGCTCCTTTATTAATTGACTATATTGCTAAATGGCTCCCTCACTCTTCATATTACAGGTGTCCCAATACATTGAGAATATTTCTTTGTAAAAATCCCTAAATGTATTGTCATCATTCTTTAGATAGCTGTTGCCTGACTTCTTTTGATACATAATCCTGACTAGAGTATATACCTCTTTCAGCTCCAACTTCCAGAAAAAGCCTAAATCCATTTCCCATGCATCAAACATTTATGTACCACCGAGATACCTTCAAGTATACACACTACAATCCCATTCTTTGGCATGATCACATAACTGCCATTCAAAAGCAGTCCTTATTAAAATAGTAGGCCGGTAAAATCCATTTACGGAAATTTGTGGGCTGTTTATCACAAAATGTCACTCCATTGTTGATGCATGACATTTCTTGCAAATCTTGCTTTGCTCTACATACCGTTTTAATCTCCCTTATAATGAATGACTCCTCTTTAGCTGATATGGTCATCCGGATATATTACATTTGTCGGTCCTTAAGCTTTTTCTCTGTTGGTAAGTGAATTCAGTGTATAAATTCCCTGGCTTCAAGAAGTTCTGTCTCGACCTGGTGATTCAGTATCATTGGAATAACCCCAGCTCATCTGGAAAATTTTCTGCTATTTCTCTTCCTTCCTCATCCAGGTGGGTTCTATACTCTTGTGAAAGAGCGTCCCAGTATCATTGTCACAACCCTTCTTGTCTTTTATTTCTAAATCAAATTCTCTGATAATAGTACCCACTGATCGGTCTAGGCTTTGCTTCTTTCTTTTCATTAGATACTTAATTCTTTGCATGATCGGTGTGTATATGACAATGGGACCTACGAAATATATAAATTTAAATTTTCTGTGTGCAAATACTATTACCCGTATCTCATACCGGTATTGAGTAATTTTCTTGAAGCTTCATTAAAGGTTTTGCTAATTATAGTAGATGGCCTTGAACACTTTTCATCTTTTGTCCCTGATATAGCTCCCATTCTTGAAATCTTCATCTGTGATTTCAAATTCTCTGTTCCAATCGGTTTCTCCATGATGGGAGCTTCAACTTCAATCTGGATTTGATTTCTTCAAATGCATTATGGCGGGATTCATCAATGAACTTAGTATCTTTTTCGACAATGCATAATGGTCTAGCAATTTTGAGAAATCTACATTAAATCTTCTATAAAATCCAGCATGTCCTAAGAAACTTCTAATTCCCTTGATTGTAGTGGGTGGCATTAGATTTCTTATAATTGAAACTTTTGCCTGGTCTACCTCAAGCCCTGCTACATAAATCATGTGCCCCAAGACAATTCCTTCTATAACCATAAAATGGCATTTTTCCCAATTTAGAGCTAGGTTCTTGTCTTTGCCTTTGAAATCTTGTCCCCGGGTTATGCGGGCAATGTTCAAAAGCTGGATCCATGGCACAATAAATCATCCATGAAGATCTCCATAACTATACCTTTCGTCGGAAAATATAGACATCATGCATCTTTGGAAGGTACCGGAGCATTACACAAACCAAATGGCATTCTCCACAAAAGCAAAAGTACGAATGGGCGTATAAAGTGGTTTCTCTGATCTTGAGTGCAATAACCAATTTGGTTATATCAAAGTATCCATCAAGATAACAAAATGAGGTGTCCTGCCGCCGACCCTATCCGACATCTGATCCAATGAAAGGCGGGGAAAATGATCCTTTGGTTGCGAGTATTCAATTTTACATGTCCAATGCACACTTTCATCACATCACGGTTCTTGGAATCGGTTCATTATTTTCATTGATCACGAGTGAATCCACCTTTCTTGGGAACCACATGCAGAAGCACGAGAACCTATCGATATAGCATATACTTAAACACCGCATTTAACCATTTGAACTACACCCATGACTTCTTTATCTTGGGTTTCTTCCTCTTACAAATCAATAATATAAGTTTTTGCAACTATCATCCGGCAATATTTTATGCATGCAAATGGTACGATCACCACTGATCTCAATTAAAACTGGCTCCATTCTTACCTATTCTCATATTAAACTAACCACATTTTCTTAACCAGGTCATTTCGGTGATATGATATGGTTTTTCTCTTTTAAGACATAAAAACACATATTTTTCAATGGCTGGGCATTCTTTTTCCAATAGTGTAACCATTCCTTTAGTTTCACCAACAATGAGGTTTCTGTTGTTTTACATTTGCCTCTTCATCTTGAAACTGTTTCATTTACTAATTTACTTTCCTTGTTAGTAAACTCTAGAGATTTGAAGGCGAGCTTCCCACTTGAGACTCTCAGAATGAAAAATTCCTTCAATTTCATTGATAAGTATTAAAGGATGACAAAATTCTAATTCCAACATTGAGAAGGCTATTGTTTCCTCTGACCGCCTATTTATGCATCTACATCAGGATGTTTCAGACTCTATTAATATTAGATCACCTACTTGTTTCAATGCAGTGCCGATTCACCTTTCATACATCTATCAAAGCGCTCAGTTGCTAGAAAGGGTCTTCCCAGCTGCCTCGAAAAGAACTTGGTATCTTCCTCCCATGCATGATAACAAAATCCTTTGGGAAGATGAATTTCCAACCTTGACAAGTACATCTTCAAGGGTACCTCCGTTTCTTGTTAGTGCATGTATATAGTAATTCTTTGTTGGAATAAGTTCCCCAGTCTGTAAGCGTTGTCTCAAGTTGTACTATTGAATCACATAAGATTAAATTCATATTTCCCATGGAGGGAATGGTGAAGCTGCCGAGGGTCCTTATCTTGCTAAATTTCTTGGATATTAGCTAGCTATGAAATTGTGAGTCAATTCCCTCTTCCTCCTCGAACATCTTCCTTTCCCTTTCATTCTCTCATGATTTTTTACAGAGGCATTTGGTGATTACTCTGGAAATGGGATATTTATTTCTATTTCTTGAAAATGTCAAGAATTTAAGCTGTTCCCCTAGGCTTCTGATACGTGGAAATGGCCTTGAAGGTGTATAGTTTAGTACTCCTTCCTTTTTGGTCATTACTTCTTCCATTGACCGATGGTGCTTTCTCTCATTCCCTTTTTAGTCTACTTCTTTTCTACATAATCTCTTCTCTTTTAAACTCATTTTTAACCTTACTCCGTCTTACAAAGCCATTAAATTTACATGCAGTCACCAGTTTTCCCAGTGTCACTGGGAATGTGCCCTTGCTCACGATTTGACATATTAGAAGGCTGATTCTGCATCAGGTACCAATGAGCACTAGCATTCTTTAAGGCTCATTGATGCCATCGGACTTGAAAGCTTCAGTCGAGACGAGTTTCTTTTCAGATTTACCGCCGCCTCATTCTCCCCCCATGGCTGACATTGTTCTTCAAATGGTTGGAGTCCTCCTCGACCACAATCTTTCTTTCCTTTCCTCACCGTCTTCTTAGGAACATGACCAGCTCGTCTATCCTTGTTGAGGATCTTGTCCATACCTTGGGCCTTATCTTCCCCCTCCGCCCATATGAAATTCTCATGGTTCCTCAGTCTTTCGTTACGTATATACGACAGAGACTAGGATTTAAAACTGATAGTAATTTCTTTGCTTGTTCACATGCCAACCTCTCATTTCCATAGAATCTTCTTATGTTCAGCTTTGCCAATACTTCTTCTCATAAGTTCTCTTTCTCCCATCCTATTTCATAGGCAGTGCTTGCATCTTCTCTCTTATTTTATCCATCTGCCATTATGGCATCGACTTTGCCTCCATGCATTTGTCATCTTGCTCAGGCTCACTGACCCTTTGCCTTTCTTGTTTTCCAGCGAAAACTTCGGATGGAGCTTTTCCTGTGCATTTTCAAGTCTTCACTCCAGTCTTGCCTCTACAGCAATTTTCGTTTGGTCCTCCACAGCATGAAGCATGATAATGCCCTTAAATCTCTCTTTAAAGCCATGTCCCTCTCTCCAAATTCTTCAAGTCTATTCCATGCATGGGCACCTCACTATACGCCTCGATCACCACAGGCTACATGTGACTCTATACACCCGCTTGTTTGGAACTCTACCTCCTAAAGGCAGTGGGAGAAGAATGTCTGCTTGTTAGGCTTCTGCCAGCTCTTCAAGTATCAGCGACCATTCAGTGGTTGCTTTTCTCTGAACAACATATCTCAAGAAAATGAAGATCAGCTTTTCCTCACCCATTCCCAACAAAACATATATTAAATAGAAATAGAAATGTTTACCATTGTTGGGTCTTGGTGGGATGACCAGTAAGCCCAGTATTCGCTGAGATTCATTGTAATCAAGGATGGCTTTAGTTCGAAATTAACTTTAATCCGTGGTAGGCTATCAGGTTGGAATACTCACCATGAATGGGCCTCAGAAATATCCATTTTGTGTCGTGTGGGGCCTTACAGTTCTTATCTCATTCCCTTATAGTATCATCTCTATATCTATACATAGCGCTTCAGTTTCTGCTCTTTTGTCTTTCTTGAGCTCTGAGTTCTCCCAATTCAGTGTAATGCTCTTTGGAATCAATTTAGGGAATCTCTTTCCTGTGCATTAAAGTTTCACAGGAATCAAAACACTCGGATTAATGAATTAATCGACATATAAAATATTTTCAGCATGACACATTAAGATTGGTGGTTGATGTGCTTTGCTTGAAGAAAACTCTTACATTCTACAGTTTATAAAATCAATTAGCATTTCTTCTTTTTATAAATCACAGTCATTCATTATTTCAATCCCCTGGCAGTAGCGCAGTAAAAGCTTGTTTTTTCTATATAGACTAAACCCTCAAATTAACACTAATTCTGAGGCCTTACTTCTTGCATCCATACTTTTCATTGGATAATTTTAACCAATCCACCATTTCTCTTAATGTTCATGATTTATATCAGGGTTAGGTCTGTGACCTTTGCAGGTGTGGGCCATTACCAGTGCCATCAGATCTATCTAGTCAGATCTCATGCCCACGCGAGATTGATATTAAATTCACGGATCAAATACAAACTACAAATTCTATTTGGACTCCAAAACTCATAGTGAAGTTTTATCTAGGCAGCAAAATTAAAATCCTCTCATCATATTATATTAACCAGCTTAAATAATCTTTGAAGAAAAAATAAATTGCATAATATAAAGAAATGGATTAAAATGATTTGCGGCAGCATCGATGAAATTTTAATACAGCAATTAAATCAATAATTCAATTTCATTTTTCATTTATATACCACGATCCCAATGTCAAAATTTGCCTATTTACTGAATTCGATTTCTCATATTCATAGATTGAATATCCTTGCTTCATCTCCCGAGGCCGGATCAACCCCAGCTCCTATATTCCAAATTCTCCCAGTCCAAAATTATTTTCTTTCTCGATACTTCCACCCATTTCTGTTGGCGTAGAACTTTGCTTTACTTGATTTTCATTCACAAAGTTCTACTTCATTGGTGTTCAACCTCGGATCATGGGTTTATCCTTTCCTTGATTGAATCTAGCTAACACAGGGTTGAACTGCTGATTAAATTGAACTCTCGTTGCCCTGTTCATTTCATCCTCCTCAGCTAATTCTGTGATGATTTAATAAGGCCATTTCAGCTGAGTGTAGTAGTGATGAATCAGCATGCTTTTCCAGGAAAGTCTCAGGCTCAGGGTCTCTGCGAGTCTGCGCCATACTGCTTGGAGATCTGGATATCGAGTGCAGACTGATTCTCGGGCTTTAGTCTTTAGTTACTCTTATTAGGAACTTGTCCATTCAAGCGACATAATTCATAAGTAAGCGGACCCAATTAATTCCACGATTGTGCGGAAAAATTTATCAATGTCGTCAATCAAGCTGAAACTCACGCTCGATCCACATGAATTAAGTAGACAGATCCACATGACCACTATAATTGCAATAAAGCGGGAAGAGTAGATTCAATAGAATTTGTCTAGATTTCATAAATTTTGATGTGCTTAAAAAATAATGACTAATCAGCTCCCTGCATCTACGCACGGTTCGCGAGATTCCAAACCGAGAAAATGAAACTAAAAAATTAAAAAATAAAAATCTACTCACAAATATACCGGTTCTCACCGCACACGGTAGTGAAGGCGGGCGCTTTGCCAAAGCTACTCTACCTCATAAGAAATTTTAGCAGATCACCAAATGCTCAGTGGAACTCGGCTTCAGCTCACCAATCTATATGCGACATTCTCAGGTTGATCTTCGTGACGGACTTCTTGATTGCTTTCGTGATGGTCAGCCTCTCTTTAAGTTGCATTTGCTTTATTGATCATTGTAGCCACCGTTTGTAGTATGACATACGTTATGAGTCGCGACCTCATTTACCAATGTTCGCTTAAATGCATTGATGTGCGACCTCGGTACATATTACATATCATTCCTCTTCTATTCTTCGAAGCTTAGAATTTGCGACCTGAGTTTTAAGTTCGACCACTTTTGTTGTATGATATTCATGTTGTGACTTTAATTTTCTTAGCATTGCAAATTCTGTTGGTGGTCTTCTTTACCTTGTATGTTTCAATTTTATGCTAAGCACTGCTTCCCGTTTTCCCCAGTTTTGCAACCCTCAGGTTCCTACGTTGCCTTAGCTATCACTTCCACCTACAGAATTGTATTTGACCTCGAGGTGGTCTCGCGATATAATTTCTTAAAACTGACTCCCAATTGACCTGCTTCAAATCAGCACATGTAACTAATCTTGATTTGCTGAGAAAGATTATGTCAATTCAGTTTCTGGCAAGTGCTTCATTGGCTCTGAGTTTCAGCCCTCTGGCCCCTCTACATTTTGATTCCCTTTGGTCTTCACATTTTTGTGCGACATCATGGTGGTATAGCCTTGAAGCGACCTTGCATTCAAAACTGGTTGCAACCTCTTTCCACTAAGGAAGCCTCACGAAACTACCGATGAATCCTTGTCCGCGACCCTTAGAGTGGTACCATGACATCATTCATATCCTTTTGGCGATACAGGGCATCAAGGGATATGCGCGTGCTCGTTCGCCTATACAATTCTGCCCCCAGTCTCGACCCACATGTTTTTCTTTGTATGGCCTTTACTCCTTCTTCAAGTCCGCGACTTCGCCCAGCTCAGTTTTCTATTCTTTAAGCACGTTTGTTGATGTAGGTGACTTGAATGTTTGCCATTGAGCTTCACAATAGCGACTTCAAAGTACCAGTTCTGACCTGAAAAAATTCCTGTTTGGTTTCTTGAGTTTTGCTGGTTGAAACCTGTATTTTCATACAAAATGGAGTTTGGTAAAATATCCACATTTCTATAAATGAATCACTTTGTTGTAGCCAAATGTCTCACTCAACACCAGTTAAAATCATGAGGTTTTGGACTCGCTGAGAATTCGCGACGGGAAAGCGGTGATAAGAAAAGTACTTAGTCGCAACTTATTATCGACCCGTAACAAACAACATGTATGAGGATAAAAGCTTAAACAAAGTCGCGATCCCGGAAAAAGAAGTCATGACTGGAAGCTGAAGACATGGCCACGATTTGGTCGCGACACGAGAATGGGAATTATGGCAAAATCTGAGTAAGTATTAGAACCACTCATCAGCGACTCCATTTAGGAGTCGCTACCTAATCGAGGCGGTTCTGGGAATCATGTCCCTGGCCCAGAAGATCTGGGTCAGATTAACAAGTACAAATGAAGAAAATTTAATTGCGCTCATTTTGAGTTTGTGACTTTAAAGCCTGATAAAAGCTGGGCCTTCCTTTTAGGAAATCCACCTGGAGCTTGGAATCGGGCTCATTTAGATAATTGTAAATAGCCATATAATTTTAAGTAAAGTATCCATCTTCAATACCTAAAACTGGGAGGAGGAGAAGGACTCACTGTATATTTTTAAAATAGATTTTTTTTATTTTCTTTTCTTTTACTTTCTTTTTCTAAATGCGAACAGGTGATCCTGTAATATTATTTGGATTTAATTTCTTATTTTCTCTTACCATTCTTGCACATGATCATGAGTATAGACAAATTTACGGAATTCGTTAGTTTCGAGTTTATTACAATTACGGTGTGAGCGATGATGATCCGTAGCCAAATTTGCAATACACGGTGTGAAAACTTGAACCTAGATTGGAGTTAGCGTGAATTCTGATCTTTACGCATCATTTAGAGAAATACTTAGTTGGAATTTATTTTATTGATGTTATTATTGAATCGACGGTTCCCGATAGTAGCCGTTATACCATTTCAAGAATTGTTTCACCTTTCGATTTCGGGAGGCCCTACAGTGTGACCCGGAGATGGAGATTCCTAAAAGTGGGAACATTCCACCATCAGGTATGATAGACTAGGTGGCAATTTTCAAGCTCGAAAGTTCCGCTGATAAATTCCACTTTTATAATTGATGTTGGAGGGCATTTATCAATGTAAAGTAATCAAAAACTTCACCTTAATGAGGAAAATACGAGAAAGTTCGCCTATCTTGAAATCTAATCAAGGAAGAAGAACCATTAGATTTAAAGAGATGAATCATCAATTTAATTAGCAAGAAGTTTTGTAGTAACCTGTGAGGGAAAGCGAAATCTGTCTCAATAAATGGGTGTGAAGTATTAAGAAAAGAAAAATACCTGAATCTTACAGAAAGTCAAAATCTGACCATTTAGTTTGATCCTTGTCTTTGAGAAGCGGGCCTCTAACAGTGAGATATCAGAAATCAATTGCATGTCAAGCCTCTGGACAAGTCATCGACAACGGAATAGGTAATCCACATATTAATCTGAAATTAGTTTGTTTCATAGTACCTCCTTGATGAGTGTTCATTTCTCATGGAAAAGCGATTCTAATTAATCTTTGTTCTTTACTACTACTACTTCTTTGTTTTATTTTATTTATTTTATTTTTACTGTTCACGTAAATTTAAATTCTACTTTTGTATTCCTATGTATAAGTCTAGAACTATTATCTTCTAGATTAAACCATCACTATTCCTTAATTCATCAATACTGAATACCCAAAATGATTAGGGTGATTGATTCCAATTCTTGCTCAATCTCTATGGGAATGATATCTAGACTTATATCCATTTTACTACTTGTATGATATATTGCACTTGGTGTCTTGGGTGAAACCATTTTCAAATTAGCAATATAAAGTAATTTTATCGAGTTATATCAAGTAATTCCAAATGACAATCCAAAATCATTGTAAGGCTCTTATAACTTTAAGTTAATTTGAAGGTTTTAGTACATGTAATCACAAGCAAACAAGTTTTATAGTGTTGTTATGCGTGGATTGAAAGAATTTGACAAATCAATATTCACAACGAGAAATGCTAATTTAGGACATTTTTCTTTAATTTTACTATCAGCAAATAGTTTGCTAGAAGTGGTTGCCTGACCACCTCTTTTAACTCATCAGGAGTTGTTTACCTAACCACAGTTTATACTAATCTTAGTGTATCTCCTTTTTGAAGGGTGTCTCTACTGCTGGAAACGAGTCGGACATCTATCTTGATCTTGAAATTTGGAAGAACAACTGAGAGAAATTAGAAGAGTAAAGAAAAAGCTGAGTAGTAACTATGGCGGATGAAGAAATAATCAGAGACAGGTTAGGCAGAGGCAGCCGTAAAGACTTGAAAATGAGATCTTATGGAGGATTTACGAGACACGTAAATACAAGCGAGAATGCTACTCTGAGTTCGTGACTACGTGAAATATATCTTTTAATCTGTAACGACTTTGATCATAATGGTTCAGCGACATCCAATTACCTGACCACATTGAGGACTAGTGAGCACTTGGGTAGATTCTCGGACCATAAATCGCAGTTGAATGGTGTGCGACCGAGAGTGATCAGCGCATCTCCACTTTTTCAACGAAGGGGACATTACAGTCTGGTTTGATTCCCTACCATATGGCTCAGTGAATACATGGGAGGAGTTGGTGGAAGCTTATCTTAGCAGATTCTTCCCCCTTCTCACCTCCCCGAGAGAAAGAGAGAAATCAGTGTGTTTCAATCAAGGGAAATGGCTTATGTCTGACTTGGGAAAGGTTGAAAAACATTGAAGAGATGTCACATGCATGGCATAGATCTCGAACACAAATGGTTATCTTCTACCACTCCGTGAATGATACCTCCAAGAATTGTGTGATGCTTCTTGTTAGCCAAGGGCATTCAAAAGAGAAAAAGTCTGGAAGCGAGGACTTGATAGAGGACGGCCGGTGCAATCTCGAAAAATCCATCTTTAATCTTGGGGAGTAACAATGAAGCGAGGGGAAGTGGGGATGCTCAAACATAAAATAACAGCCATGGAAGCACTTCGAATGGAAATCCTTCACAGGTAGTCAGCAGAAAGAGGTTGCATTATGTTCATGAATGAGACGATCAAGCAAGGAATGAGAAAGAAAGTCTTGAAGACTCAAGCGAAGATCCCTACCCGGGGTTTGAAGCTGTCACTTGAATGAACAAAGGGCTATCATTTCAAGCCTAATCTCGCTTGCCTACACACTATAATCAGGCACTCGGGAACCATGAGCTTCTCCTTTACTCTAGCGGAGGAGCATACGAGGGCTAGGAACATAGGGAGTGACTAAAATTACTATTCGCAAAGGTTCCGATAGTAGCACTTAGGAGAAACTGAATGAATCTCCAAGACGAGGCTGTCTTTTGTGTGATCTTTGCAGTTCATAGGGATCTTATGAAGTTGATAAACCTCTATGAGCAAAGTTTAATGAGTTGGAAAATTTCCATTCAACATTCACATATGTTTGAAAAAACCCCGGGTGCATCATTTAAAAAACTTGGAAACATAAGTAGGGCAGCTGGCCTTGAATATGCGGAGACTAGAACAGGTGTTCCTAGTGACCTGAAACTTAGAGAAGGAATTTGTGCAAATTCAATTGAAGTGGGGGAAGGAAAGTAGAAACGTGATCAAAAGAAAATAAGAAGGCGTGAAGAAGAAAAAAGGAAGCAGAAGAAGAAGAAAGAATATATCGGAAAAGGCAATGAATACGAGAGAAAAGCACAAAACTAACCTTTGAGAAAAGTTGTGGTAAACGGATGGAGAAAGTCTTAAGCTTGCCCCTACGGTTCCATTTCTGAAACGGAAGGCAAGGAGGGAAGGCGGGTTTTCAAATTCTTGGAAATATTGAAAATAGAAATCAATATTCCCTTTGTGAAACGATCGATCAAATCTTGAATTGCCCCTTCCCAAGAGATCTTGATAAGAAAAAGATTTCTTAGGAAGAATGATGAACTTATTTGCCACTTGCAGTGCAGATTATCGAATCAGTCTTCAGCCAAAAATGAAGGACGATGGCTTTACATACTTCTTTCATAGGAAATATAATTCAGAAGGCCTTATGTGACTGCGGTGCAGTATAAATTTGATGCCTCTATCGGTGGTCATAGATTGAGTTTGGGGAACTCTCAAACAGCGATTACATTCTGAATCGATGTCGTCATGCATGACCGGAAGGTGTTCTTGAAGATGTGCTGTCAGGTGAAATTTATGCTTTCCTGTGGACTTTGTGATCATGAAAATGGAAGGATACACAAGGTTCCTATATTGCTAGGAAGAGACCATTCTTAGCAAGTGGAGCTACCTTGAGTGATGTAACGCAAGAAAGGGTGACTGACCTTTGGGATGGGATCGTAAGTGCACTTCTTGCCACAAGGCTTGGAACTGACACGATGTTGATCAGAGATTTTCTGTTTTAGTAGAAGCAGTAGTCTATCGGTGTTAGTGGTCGATTGTAATCTTCACCATTCTATCATTAGTCGAGAGTAATTTCTAGTATCTTGAGTATTAGTGCAGATTTATTACCTTCCAGTTGGCAAAATATGGCAGTCTTGAGCTTGGGAATGAAAACGGTCGAGAACATGTATGCAAACTTAGGAATAGAGGATTCACGACGAGAGCTAGAGTGCGGGAAAGGTTTCATACTAAAAAATTACAGGTCACTTAATATGCTTTCTTAGAACGGCAAAAGCAGGTAATCATATCATTTGCATTGACTGAAATTGAAGGAACAAAAATTTGTTACCATTCTGAGAAAGTCTGAGCTATTTGCTTGGTCGATTAAGGATCCCCAAGGTTACTCCAGGTCCCTCAATTTTATTACCCGCGAAGATATTGTTGAATGAGGATGCAAAACTATCTAACACCAAAGAAGATTTGAGATCTGCTGATGAAAGAGGTTGTCGAGAAGGAGTCTTTAAATATGGTTGAAGCCAGTTTCCCCATCTCAGTAGCTCCAATTTGGCTTGATTCGTATGGTTCCAAGAAAGTGCAGTTCCACAGTCGAAATGAGGAAAAATGAATTAATTCCACCAAGACGCGACGGGATGGAGGGTGTGCATAGACTACAGGCGAGTCTCCCACCATGAAAGGATCATTTCCCTGCCTGATGATCAGATGTTGGATAGGATGATAGGACACCCCCACTTACAACAGCGATGGATACTCGGACAATCAAATTTCCATTTGGGACCTAGGAAAAAACCCTTTTACATGCCCATTTGATACTTTTTCTTTTGGGAGGCCCCCCCTTTTGGTTTATTAATGCTCTGCTACATTTCCAAAAAGATGCATGATGTCACATATTCTCATATTTGGCAGAGAAATTCACGAGATCTTTATGGATGGATTTCGGTGTATGAATCCGGTTTTGAAAATTGCTTGCATAATTTGGGAACAGTACTTCCATTGGGACAAAAATCTAGCCTGAATTGGGAAAAATACATTTTATGGTAACATAAGGCATTGTCATGGGCACATGATTTCTACAACGTGGGGTTGGAAGTAGACCCGAGCCAAGGTTTCAATTACTAAAAATCCTTACCACAATGACGGTCGAAAGAATAAGGTTTCATTGGGACATCTTTGGTTTCACTGGAAAATTCTCGACCTACCATTCCTGAGCGCCATTATGCGGTCTTTGGAAAGATACCAAGTTTAAGTTTGATGAGTCCTGCCAGAGATCTTTTGAAGAGATCATATCAAAATTAGTTGAAAGGCAACTCCCGTCGCCGTGAAAACCCAGTGAATGAGAGTTTGAAATCATGTGTGATACTAAGTATTTATCTGAAACGAGGCTATACGGGAAGGAAGGCGACAAGATGTTTAAGACCATATATTATGCCGGCCGAAAACACAATGAAGCAAGAGAATTACTCTGCCCCTAAAAAGAGATGTTGGCCGTATATTGGGGTCTCATGTCATTATCCATCACGAAGTCGTACTCACAATTAGTATCGATGTGAAGAACCAAGTGAGGCGATCCAGGTAGGTGTTGTTATTACATGAATTTGATATGGAGATCGAACCAAAAAAAGTTGTGACAATGTGATAGTTGTTCGCAATAAAGGTTAAAAAACTCACCTTACAAAATAAGAATTGAACATTTCCAGATGACCAGTTATTTTTTCAATTGTCCTCAAATACACCATTACTCCCAAATGTTGTGAACTTTTTAGCATGTGGGTTGTACATAGAACTCATTCTGTGAGAAAAAAAAAATTAAGGGTGACAACGATTTTTACATCTGGGATGACCCTATTGTTTAAAAGAAGGAGCTGATAATGTCGGGAGGGTGTGTACAGTGAATAAGGAAAGATCTTGAATCCTTGCAGCAAATATGGAGGACACTTTAGAGAAATATGGCCAAATTCTTCAATGGTTTTGTTGCCTACTATTTTCAAGATTATTTTGAATAGGTGAAATTTGTGATCAATGCAAGAATGAAATGTTAGCAAAGCATTAAAATACACTGCCGAGAATATCTGTTGATCAGCTATTTGATGTTTGTGGAATAGACTTTATGGGTCCCTTTCCACCCTTGATTGGAAATTTATACTCTCTAAATGCCGGATTATGTATCCCAGTAGGTTAGAGCGGCTTGTTCAAAGAAATGATCCTAACCCGGTCATTGGGAGTTATGCGAAAAATCATTTGAGTAGATTTGGGCCTTTAGAACTATCATGTTGATGGAGGAAGCCACTTTTGCAAATAAGGTGTTTGATGAACCTCATGAAATGAATCCCAGATGAAATACATTATGAACTTAACCTTATCATCCTCAAACAAATGGGCAAGCTAAAAGTTTCTATTAGAAATCAAAAATTCTAGAAAAAGAAAACATGTTCAGGTAGAAGATATTGGTCCTTGACTTAGTGACATTCTTCTTGGCCTCAAGATTTGTATAAAACTCCCAACTTGGAAGAATGTCCCATACAGGTTATCTGTAGTAGCCTTGTCACCTTCCTCTGGGGTGGAATATAAAACTCTCCTTTGGAACTATCAAAAAAGCTGAACTTTTGAATTTCAGAAATTTAAGAAGAAGGCTATGGTGGAATGAATTGAAGAAATGAGAATAAATTTATATTAATGCAAAAATTTACAAGATGAGAGCAAAAATAGCAGCATGAATCAAAGGATTTTGAGGAGAAATTTGACGGAGATCAAGTCACATTATTCAATTTTAGATTAAAACTCTTTCCGGGAAAATTTGAAATCAAAATGGAGTGCGGACCATACACAATAAATATCAAAATCACAAACCACTTTAGGCGGTGACCTTTGAGAACGTGATGGAGAAGAATTCAGGTCAGTAAGGTGGATTGGAAGCACTACTTGGAAGAAAGTAAAGTAACAAATGATTCCTAGTTTTTGGTGAGAAAATTTGGCTGAGCTTAAAGTTTAATAAGCATGGAAGTCGGTGGAGACTCAAAACGGACGACTTTGTGGAAGCAAACTTACACTCACGGGTTTGTTTCACTTTAAGGTTTTAATCTTCAGAATTTTTTAGATTTTTAGTAAGCTTGGTGTGATTTTATTTATTCTTTGCTTTAATGTAATAATATTCTTCACAAGGAAAAATAAAATGTCTCTAAGGAAGAATCCATCATTTTAGTCCACGAGATAAAAGCAGTATATCTTCTACCTTCACTAATTTAGCTTTGGATAAACATATTTGATTCATTGAAATTTAATTTTAGTTGTTTAAATATTATTATAGAGTTGATTTGGTAGATATCTGAATCTTGGGAATAGATTGTACTGTTTTGATTGGATTTATTGGATTGAAATTGTTTGAAATAAATTACCAATTAGGATTAGAAAATTTCGAGGTTACTATCTTACTCTATTCAGGAGACCACATAGGTATGACAAGCTGAAATATTATTTGGAAATGGTTAACTTCCCATGAATTTAAGTCATAACTTTTCGAATAGAGGGCATTAGTGCTTGATTCACGAGAGGAGTTAATGGCATATTAGTGTGGTGACTGAAATTTAATGTTACCTTCCATTCAACAATCTGCCTCGAGCCCGTCAAAACAGAGTCTCTGAAGCCAAAAAGCCATTCATACAAAACTTCCAGTTAACTCTTCATTTCAGCCCACTCCACGCTGCTTCCTGATTCTTGAATCTCCCAGCTACTAAGCGGAGTGAGGCAGGTTTGCCTAAAATTTTCATTCATGGATGCAAATCGAAGATATTACGGATCTGAATAATAAAAGGGTGCTGCATGAGTGGGGACAGTGGAAGAAAGGTTCATTTGGAGACCTCTAGCAGACGTATTAATACAAAACTGGGAAATGACCCGAATTAAAAGGCCAGTTTAGGTCGTGTATTTTGAAGGAATTGAAAGATATTCAATGCCTCTCAGAAAGCGATCGAGGAACTTCCTTAAACTTTCCCCCTTCTTTCTTAAAATCTCACATTGAAATGACGGGCGCTTTCAGTCAAACGATTATACTTAACATTGTTTTCATTAGAATATTAAAAAGAGATTTAAAACTTCTTCGATTTCCACAAAAACCAGTCCTACTCTAAAAATTGAAAATGATCAAGTAAGACAATAAAAACCAGAAGAAAGGAGGATGAAAGAAAAAATGAAGTTCAAGGGTGCAAATGCGAGCATATGGAATGAATAGAGTAGGAAAACAAACCAATTCAGTCATGGATTCCAAGATGCTCTCTCATTTAAAGAAGATGATGGATGTTAGGAAGGGAATTTGAAGGGTTGGCAGACTTATATGAAAGGAACAAACTGAGAGGCGAAAAAACACCTTGTTAGGGTACTCAAATATCAGCCTCTTCCACTTGCATTCGCTGATAAGAGGAACTGATTAAGCAAGAGGGTCATTTACCCCAGGAGAAGAAAGCATAGGTTTAGATCCAAGGAATAGAGATCCCTCACGGATTGAATACAGTCTTTATTGTATTTTTGTATAGTTTTGTATAGTAAATCAAATTGTGCGACATTAGTGTTTCATATTTGAATTTATTGAATAAATGAAATTCCGGTTAACAAAGTAATCTTCTTTGAATTTCGAGCTCTGTCAATTGTGTTGTTTTGTGTCATTCATTGTTGTCTAAAAGCGTGTTCATTTTTCAGCACATTCACAGACCAGTGCCGCGGTAAATTTATAAAAATGAATTTGTATCCTAGGTGTCCCTCTTTGTCGTAGCGAGGCTACTATGATCCTCAGCGGTCTAGGGTCGAACACGGGGATGGGTTTTCTTCGTGGGAGTAGGGGTGCGGGTTGGGTTGAAATGGGTATCTCTCTTTGAGATTTTTGGGTTTTGTTAAGCAGGTGGTTTTGGAATCGTTTCTGCTTCTATTCAAAATTTGAAAAAGAAAAAGCTCATGAGAGTCTTGGAGTCCTTTGGATTGGATTTTTAAGATTGTGTGTCTACCCTCAGAGTTTGTTTCCTCGCGTTGGGGATAATGACCTATAGTCGTTTCTAAATGGGACTATGATTGTTACTAAAGCCTAAACCCTAAATTACTCCCTGCGAGATAACTGGTGGGCATTCAAAGTCCCTAACCGGTGTGCATATGGCCTCAGAAAGGCAACCTACGACAACTAATCAGAGCCTTTAAGTGGATGACAGTGGATCTAAGATCCTTGCAACCACTAAAGCTTGCCAAATACACATTGTAGAGCTGGATCTAGGAACAAACTAAATTTAAATGCGGGGAGCTTAAGTACTAATAAATGCGGTGTGATAAATGAAAGCACATTACCTCCAGGCCTCCCACCTTAGGCCCTCCTCTTCCAAAGAAATGGGGCTTTATTAAGCATACCTTGGTTTATTATAAAGTACTCTTTTGGATCTTATAAAAAAAATAAAAAAATTAAAAATAGAAGAGAAAAATAAAGTGGGAATACTTTTGCCTCATGTTTCCTAATAAGTTCAAGATTGAGATTCTGTTCTCCCGAACTTTGGGCTTATATAGAGTTTTTCTTAGGGTAAAATACCATTATGCCCTAAGCATTGACGAAGAGAGATAAAAATGAAAAAAGCATGAAATAAAATCAAAAGTGACAGGTGATTCTTTATTTTGAACCATTTCCTTCTGATTTAAATCACCACGTATACTAATCATTACAATTAACTTGGGTTACACATTAGGTCCCTCTTATTCCTGCGATCGCATTTTTTGTGGAAATTTTCCTGATTTACTGCGAGCTAATCATGCCAACATTGTTGGTCAGTCAAACGCAGAAGAACTAAGTCAAACTCCAACATCATGATTAGAGACCAGAGGAAAGAAGAGGCATAAAACCAGAAAAATAAGAAAAAAAAGATCAGGATGTGGCTGGACGGGGAACCAATGGAGCAATTATTGAACGGTGAAGCCAAAATTCCTTTCTCACGGAGTTTTAGCTATGATAGCGAAAATCTTGCCATAGCGAAATTTCAATTTTAAACTATCTGTATTTTTAATATGATGGCAATTACCATTATGATCGCGAAATTTATTTATGATAGCGACAGTATTCGCCCGTTTTTTGATCAGTAAACTCCATTTTGTTTTCTCTCTACCCTGCGTAAATTTGTTGTTTCATATTGTTTTGTAATTTCCTTTTACGAGCATACTCAGCTCAATTACCAGCGAATGACAAATGTCGACATCCTGATAAATTTTGGGAAGCTTCGATCGGGTTTCTGCACTTCTTTTCCTGCCTACACCACATTTCAAACATGAACACTCATAAAATACATAACTGAAGGATGTTAATTGAACCTCTTCTGCTGAAACGCTAGCTAGATTGGGTAAGCAAAGCGGTTCCCTGTTTTTTATGCGTATTTATGGTTGTTTACGTTCACGTGCTTCTCATAGGTTAAAAATCTCTGCCAAAGCATGCTCTCTTTTCAGTAATAATGTGTAGCAAGATTTTTTAGGTTCAATGGATACTTTCTTTCCAGTCCATGAGGCTTCAAGTTAGTTGTCTCTGCTAGTTATCGGTAGATGGGTTTTGAGATTGTGTTTTTCTTCAGGAACATTTATGCCATTTAAATGCTATGTTTCAAAGGGAAAATCTGGAGGTTTTGAACTCTATTCAAATGAAGATCAGGTTAGAAGTAACTACTATTCTCAGCCAGGAAAAAAAAATACCGGGGACATATTTAGTTTACCTAGCCCCCTAAACTAGGTGGCCCGGGCAACCGGGGTTATTTTACATTTTTTCTTATTTGGCTTAATTGAAATAGAACCTTCATCCACATTTTACCCAGTGCCAAATCATTATTCACACATTTTTGCCCAGCCCAAATCATTTGTGCGAAGAAAACCCATCCCGTGTTAGGCCCTAGACCCTCACGAGTAGCTTGACTCAAGGCTGAGGAGGAATATGAGATCAAATTTCTTAGTCAAGATTTACCCCTCACGTATTGCCAAATCAAATAAGCGTCGTTCTTAAGGATGGTGCTAAGATACAAGTGACCAGGCTATGGAACACTTGTGATCCTCGTGCAAGTTTTGTGCATTCCTTTTATCATTTTCACTGTCTTTTTTTATTTTCATTTCTTCAAAAAAAAAATCTATCATATATATATATATATATATATATATATATATATATATGCTATATATATATTTCTGAATTTGTTTTTGGTGTTGTCATATTGCCTTATTTCTCTGCGAGTTGGATATTCCCGGTGGGTTGTTGCTGACCGCGAAGGGAAAGCAATACAGTGAGTATTCAGTGGAGAGTAACCCTAGGGCATATATATGACAATGAGGGACTATAGGAACCTTAAGTGAAATCAGCGGCCCTTGGCGAAATCAATCGAATAGGTACATGAGGGGCCCATATAGAGACCAATGGATGAGTACACCCGTCTATAGTGTTTCCTCGGCTTATGCCTCCTATTTTCCCTCCACATTTTACCTCCCGACTCCTCAGCCGCCAAAATACAACCATCCTGTTGAGCGAGCCATCCCGAGCAGCCAGCTCATTGTGATCTAATTTCATAGAGGAGCGAGGTGAAGTGACTAACATCAGTTCAATAGAAATTAACAGTGGAAGCTCCTGAACAAGAAATTGGATGGGTTCCAAGGTAGAAATTGAAGGGTGGACATCCTGGAGTCCATCAAAAGCTCACCAATAGCTTATTCACTAGAAAATTGGAAGGAAAATTAGCAGTGACATAGTAGTGGAGGCTTGATGTCAGCAATGGGGTTATCTGAAATCCTGCCCTCTTATCTGTTTGTTTGTCCATGGGAGAAAGAAGAATAATCTTGCCTTATTAGAGAGGCGAGTGGAAAGGAAGAAGGAGGAGCAGGCCTATCAACTAAGCCCCAAGATTTGGATCTGTGCCCTTGACCCAGCTTGACCCCTTTACTTGTTCTCCCTCATTTATTGAAGTGTACCTCCCTGACAAAATCTAAACCCTGTTTGCTCCCATTAAATCCGACCCATCATTGCATAATCTGCTTCAAGTGACCATTTATCAGAGTACACCTTGTGAGCTGTGGTTGCTGTATTGCAACCACAATGGTTGATTCAGTGCTAGTTAACCAGTTTAGGGCACTGACTTCGCATTCACGAGCTCACTTGAGTTCAGCTGACCTCCAAAGGCGCTAAAAATGGTTTGAGGAAACCAGTCTCCCCTTTTGTTTCATTACCTTGTCTTATTTTGTTTATCGTCTTTATTTTGATTTCATTAATTTCTTCTTATAATTTTCTCTATTTTTAGTTAATTTATGTTTAAGTCTTTTTGCTTTTACCAATTTTTTCTAATTTTTCGCATTGGTACTGCGGTTTAAGTATATGAGAAATTTTGAAGGCTAGAATGAAGAAATGGCAAGCAGGGAGGAGCAGGAAAATTTGTAATCATAGCTTGAAATTTTAGTAATATTGAAATTTTGCCGGCCTAGCTGAAATTTAAGCGAGTGATATCTTGAAAATGAATTTTAACTCCTCTATAAAATTTAAATGCATTCTTAAAAATCTATAACCATAACGGACAAAGCAATTTTGATGTTTTCATTTTATTTTATTTATTTTTATCATTTATATTTTATATATGTATTCTTTCTTATTCTCTAAAAAAATCGTTTTTATATATAATAAAAAAATTCTCTCAAAAAATTGTTTTTATTTTCTTTTCTTCTTTATTATTTTCTTTTTATTTTATTTTGTTTTTAAATCAAAATTCAAAATTTTCGCTATTAGACAATTTATGAAACTGTTGCGAAATTTTACTTGTACTCAATTTTTCGTTTATCATAGCAGATTTTCGCTGTAGGCCCTATTTCTGCTCAATTTTATTCCCATCTGCTTTCATCAGACTCATTTTCAGACGTTCTTGGTACCGTTGGAAGCTTAGAGAGTGTAAGAGATCCAAATATATGGCTAGAAAGAACATTTTGAAGTGTATGAAGGTGTAATTTAAGATTCTCAACTGGTCACTTTTTTTCCTCTCTTTCTTCTCTAACTTGTTTGTTGAAGCCCAAACGGGAAGTGAATAAGGTGTCGATGAAAAGCTTGCGAAGTCTCCTATCCAGAAATGATCACATCTCATCAAGGAGGTAACACTTCCTTCTCTAATTTTCCAATCAGAACCCCATTTCGGACACCGAGATGTTTGGGTTGGGGGGAAGAGTTAGCGAAAGAAGTGGCTTTTGTATTTATGTTTTTGTTATTATTTTGAGTAAGCCCATTTTGTAATGTTCAGTGGCTTTCTGGGTTCCCTTTCTATAAAATTTGTTATATACCACTCCTGACACTTTTTCAAAAATTTGGACCCATTTTGCAACCAAATTTTTGTGTGTTGTGCTGGCCATGGTTTGAAAAATTGAAAATTTGTCCAATTGATGTTAGATTGGTTCCATGCTGTACGGAGTGGATAATAGGTTGAACTCTTGTTGATTTAGGCCTTTTTCTTCCACCTTTAGCTAACCACAGAGCACATTGGGGTTTTGATGATGAAGAATTTGAAAAGCTGCATGACCTCCTTTACTTTGCCTAACCTACTAGTTTTCGTGTGCCTTTAATAGGTTAAGGACCCTGTGGAAAGAGGTAATCGTCTTCGGAAAAAAAGAGAGAAAAAGAAAGAAAAGAATAAAAATTGCAATGCTGCCTTGAAACAGACAGTCCCGAGGGGTATATGGTAGCCTTTAAAGCCGTGCCACTAAACCTTTGGTTGGAGTCGCCGACTTAGTGTTCGCTACGGGTGGATGGGTGGAGTTTAATAAGGTTGTAGGTCTTTGGAATCTCGAAATCATTCGAAGTCGAGGTGAAACACGAAGAGTTTGTGGTGAAAGATCATATGACTTGGTGCCTAAGCCTTAATTGAGTGCAGGTCATCGGTAGATCCCCGTTACATGGACTTTGGTGGTCGATTCCTGCGACATTGCACCCTCTGACACAAAAAGAATTGTGGAATAAGGTGGGTCTGATCTATTTAGAATTGGTTGCTTGTACTAGGTATTAGTAGTAAATTTAGGTTGGGGAGAAGTGCGGGTTTGGCGGTTATTGTTGAGGCGATAAAATAAACACTTAGATTTTGGTGGAAGTTTCCGGTTGATTCACGAAGGAGTCTCTTTGATACTCAATTTTGTATGGCGATCATTCTCTCGCAGTAGTTATTGAACCGGCATTGATGATTCTTACTTAGGGTTAGGCATTACTCATTCACAACCTTTTTGAAATATAATTTTGTGAACATTTTGTTATCATTTTGTATGTTGCTGTTCTTTAATCATTCTTAGGGACCCCAATGTATGGAATGGGGGTGTGATTGAATTGCCCAAAAGTGCTATTTTGAACCACTATTTATTATAGGTTTGAGTGCTTTTTGTATACTAATCATTCTAATTAACCCGATTTACATATTAAGGTCCCTGTATTCTGCGTCGCGTTTTGTGGCAAATTTTGCCCGAGTTTTTGCTAGAGCTTGATCATGCCAACATTGTTGGTGAATCCAAACATGAAGGAACTGAGTCAAGCTGACATCATAGATCGGGAGCCAAGGAAAGAAGCGAAAAATAGAAGAAATGAAAAAAAAAGGATGCAAATGCGGTGGGCGAGGAACGATGAACGGTGAGCGGTGAAGCCATTATTCTGCTAGAATTTTGGCTATGATAGTAGTATTGTGCATAAAGAAAATTTCATTTTAAGCTATGCTGTATTTTTAGCTATGATGGCGGTACCGCTATCATATGAAATTTAATATGATAATGAGTGCGCCCTGTTTTGATCGAAGCGACTCGTTTTGGTTTCTCCTTTCTACCCTCATATTTTGTTGTTTCATATTGTTTTGTAATTTCCCTTTTACGAGCATATATAAGCCTCGATCACGCAACAAATGACAATCAATCACATCACAATAAATTTTGGGGGGAAGCTTTCGGCTCGGTTTCCCTATTTGCTTCATTTTCTTTCCTTTAACTTTCCATTTTCGGTGCGAAACCTCCTCCCGAGGATAATGACTGGAGGATGTTCGTACTCCTCCTTGAAGAGGAGGTGGCAGCTAGGATTTAAAGGTAAACCGGCCGGTTCCCTGTTTTTTAACATACGTATTTATGGTTTTTTACGTTCCTGCTTCTCATTTAGGTTAAAATCTCTTAAGCATGCTCTCTTTGTGTGCGCGAGATTTTTAGGTTGATGGATACTTTCATAGATCCGTTGAGGCTCGGTTCAGATTGTCTCCTCTTTAGTTATCGTGGAGTAGGGTTTTGAGATGTGTTTCCACTTGCTAGGAACATTTATGCCCATTTAAATGCTATGTTTAGGAAAATCATAGGGTTTAATTTTTAAAGCTAAATGAAGATCGGGTTCGGGGAAATGACTATGTCATCCTCCCCCAGCGTGAGGAAAAATACTAGGACATGTTGGTTACTGCAAAACCTAAGCCGGTGTGAACACTTGAGGTTATTTTACATTTTTTCTTATTTTAGTTTCGGTCCCGGTGGGCAGCAATCTCCCTGTTTTTACCCAATTAAAATCCAAATTTAATTCACCATTTTTACTTCACTTAAATCATTTTGTGAAGAACCCATCCCAGTGTTCGACCTGAACCTTTATCTTTGGAAGCTTATTTCTGGCGATGGGAGAATATAGGATACAAATTTTGTTGATTACGGATCCGCCCTCTTTGTGTGGCACGAATCATACGGGTCTTGCTCGGAGTTTGGTAGGCGTCGCGGCTTTAACAAACTCTTTTCTTTTTCTTTTTCTTTTTTTTATTTCTTTTGAGACATACGAATTAACTGCACATGGGGAGCATGACCTATTCTGGAATTGGTCCACCTAAACTAAGGCTAGTTTTGCTAAATCAAGGGTTCGACGGCTCTTGCCTTTATTAATGGCAGTGTGCCTTGTGTGGCGCTAGCTCGATTGGAAGAGAGAAGGCGAAGACAGGGACTTCAAGTGACGACAATTAGATAAGTATGGAACTAGGCTAACAAAAACACGATAACATCGTATCATTTTCAACTTTTGGAAGGCAAAACCACAAAAATATGGAATGAAATGGATTTTGAGGTGAAAAATGTAGTTGTATGGTATATTTCTATGTGGTATATTTCCACAAAATTATAAGCATAAAAGAAGCTGTGTGGTACCTCGATAGAAGATGAAACAAACGGCTTGAACCGGGAGAGAATGGCATGGTTCAGACAGTGCACATTGCTTCTGTCACGGGGAGGGAAAATGAATTCTCCCACACACTATGACTTACGCAGCATTTAAAACCAAAAATTGTGATAAGATAAGCTTGTAAATGCGGAAATATTTGAAGAAAATAGGTAAAAGTAGTGGCACCACTAAAACCCAAATTAAGACTTAAAATAATATAAAGTAAAAATTTCAAACAAAAAATTTGGAGTGGTCTCCCGGGTTCTACCGGGAACCACTCGAGTTGTGTAGCCATTGGATCTCGAGGAGGGTCAGGGAGGAGAAGCTCCTCACGCATGCGAGTGGTGTGTCTTGCGAGGTGCCTTCATGCTCGGCTCCCTTGTTTTAGAGCGATCCCCGGTCTCTACGGTGGCGGTGGTGGCTTGTTGCGGGAATGGTGGATTCTTCGTGCTCCACTTCATTGTTCTCCATCAATTCTTCACATTTGTTTGTTAATATCATGCCATCTGCAGAGTGTACCACTCGAACCAAACTTCATGGTTACTCCCCTCATCCTCGAATTGGTTTTATTGTTGCTCGAAGTGGAAAATGTTGAGCTCGGTGTCATGTTGCCAAATGTGAGCTGCGTGACCCATTCGACTTAATTGATAATGGCATTTGATGTGGCGAAATGGCCTTCCCAATATAATGGGAACTTGATTGGTGCCCCACGCCCGGTTAAGTAGCCGAGAACCACGAAATCATAGGATAGTAGAACTTATCTACTTTTACCAGCATCCTCCTTATCCCTTTTGGTATTTTCAGCCCGAACGATCGACTGGGATAGGGTGATGTTGGTTGGTTTCAGCTCTCCCAAACCTAGATGCCTATACACTGAGTATGGTAGTAGGTTGACACTAGCACCCAAGTCTAACAGTGCTTTGTCAATGTAGGTTCCTCCAATGTTAACTGAGATATTTGGGGTCCCTGGATCCTTGTATTTCACCATTGTCTTGCATTGGATGACGGAGCTAACTATTCGATTAAGAATGCCTTTTGTCAATGCCCGACCCCTTTTTTGATTGTATAGAGATCTTTCAAAACTTTGCATGGCGGGGACTTGTTTGATGATGTCCAAAAGGGGTATGTTGACCTTCACTAGCCTTAGGACTTCTAGAATGCACACTGTGGATGCCTTCTTCTTGCTTCTTAGTGCTTGGGGGAAATGGAGGTGGCATATAGTGCTTCGTGGAGTCCTCCTTGAAAAATGTGTTAAGCTCCATTTCTTTGCTCTGGTTTCTCAATGGCTTGGGCGTGGGCGATCCAACCTCTTTCCACTTCTTAAGGTAATGTAATGACTTTGACTTCATCCATTTTGGGGGAGGTTCAACTGAATCTTCCGATTCATAGGCTCCTTGGATTTGGCGGTGGTGAGAAGGAACCTCCACACTCTTCTTTGGCGATTTGCCATTCTTGTTATGGATGCACATAGTACATCAATTCTTCGAGTTGGGTTACTCCATCCACTCCCCATTCTCTTATTCAGGAGCTTTCTACATTTTTAATTTTTTTGTTCAAGCGAGCATTGATGCCTTTTGCTCCTCCATAAAAATTTTCCACCACCTTGCTCGTATTCAAAATGGCTTGCTCAGCGGGAGAGGAGGTGGGTGCTTCTTTACGATCTTTGTGTTCTGGGGGAGGTACATATACGGGAGGTTGAGGTTTCGGGGAAAGGTTAGGGTGACTCACTCCGATTGGGATTATATGTGTTGTTGTCATGGCCAGGCATCGTGGTGCTTTATTTGGCCCAAACATTTACATGTTCTTGTCGAAATCCCTCGGCGAGAACAATTTAGACAGTGCTCTGGGTGACAGTGGATTAGCAGATTAAACATGGTTTGGTCGTGGAGGACTTCAATCCTTTCTTGGACCTCATGTAGCCTTTTCCCTTCCAGTTCTTCCACCTCCTTGAGGTGGATAGCTTAGCCTTGATTCCACATCTATACGCAGAGTGAATAGGTACCCCCTTTATGGGTTTCTTGAGGGTCTCGTTATAGCCACGGGATTTGGCTAGATCGAGCCTTGGATGTCTCGGCTTCCATAGTTGAAATCCATGGCCTGCAATGGGATTTTGCTTAGGAAGTCCCTCCACACATGGTCTCTACTTGGTTGCTCCATGGCGGGGACATTCCATCATAAAATGATTCACCGGCATCCGTATCAAATCCATGATGTGGGCATGCAGGGTTTCCATGTATCTCGGCATTGGTAAAATTTTTCATTGTGGCTGCGAAGGTGTAGATTTGTCTCTTCAAATTATTGGTCTTATTATTACCTTAAGGAATTTCTTCCAAAATTACACTTTGCATTTCTGCTTACGATTCGATGGTTCCTGTAGCCTCGATGAATTAAACCATATTTTGGCTTTGTCTTTGGTCGATTAGAGCTTTGGCTTTAGTAGCTCCATGTCGATGGCACCCTCTTTGAAAGTGATTTGCCACTTCCTCAAAATCCCTAATATGGTTATAGGGATTCTCATTTCCATACCATGGAAGGTTGGGAGCGGGGGCACGGATAGTCTCACAGAGACACTTCACAGCGGGGGGTGTCATGAGGGTGCACTTCACCTAGGTGGGTGTATGTGATCCTCATGGATCGATAAGCATTGGGACCCTGTGGACCCACTTGTTGGATTGTCTTGCTCCTCGGTGGAGCTCCATCGTCAGCTGTGAAGGCTAATTTCACGTCTGCTCAATTGGGTCACGAGCTGTGCGTGCCTGCGGTGTTTCTTTCCCAGCACGTAAAGCGCTCTTGTGCACTACACAGCGACCCAAAAACCCGGTAAGCAAGACTACAGGGTTAAGGTTAGCTAAAAAATAAAAACGGGGGAAAAGCATTATGCGGGATAAAATTCAAATTCCCTGCGGTGAGCGCAATTGGGGAAAAATGGTAAAATAAAAAAATGAGAATTCCTGACCACTTGTGATGTGGATCCTGAAGTTTAACAATTCATCACTTGCACTAGGCACCATCCCCGCCATGGCGCCGTTTGGTCGGTGCCACGATGGGCTATAGGAATCAACAAAATTTGTATCCTAGGTGTCCTCTTGTCGTAGCGAAGACTCTTCTTGATATAGCGATGCGGGTCGAACACGAGGATGGGTTTTTCTTCATGAAATGAAGTGCGGTTGAGTTGAAAATGGTATTTCTCTTTGGATTTTAGGTTTGTTCAAGCTTGATGGGTTGGATGGTTGTAAAGCGCATATAAATTAAGGAAAATTTAGAAAAGACTCCTTGAAGTCTTGGAGTCCTTTGGATTAGTTTTTAAAGGTGCCCTCGGGTTTGTTTTCTTGCGTTGGGGATAATGACATAGTCGTTTCCTGACCCAGGACGCGATTTGACACTAAGGCCTAAACCTAAATTACTCCCTGCTTGAGATGTAGCGTTGGTGAGCATTCAAGTCCACTAACGATTGTGCATATGGCCTCGAAGGCGACTTCACGGCTTGACTAATAGGAAACATTTAAGTGGATGACAGGTGGATCTAAGATTAAGCATCCTTTGTAACCACAAAGCACCCAGTACACATTGGCAAAAATTTGGATCTAGGAGAGTTTCAACTGGGGTGAGATGCGAGGGCTTAAATGCTCATAAAATGCCGTGTGATAAATGAGAGGGCATGAAAACACCTCGAGCCTCATGTCGACCCTCACTCTTGAGGAAATGGGGGAACTGCCAAACATGCCTTGGTTTTGTCATCGCAAGGTATGTTTTGGTTCTTAGAAAATGAAAGAAGGGTAAAGAAATGAAGAAGAAAAAATAAAAGCGGGAATGCTTACAGGTGCTCTGTATTTCCCTTAAGTAGTTCAAAAAGTTCCAAAGTTACAATTCTCCCGAACATTGGAGCTTATAGAGTTTTTCTTGGGTAAATACCATTATGCCCTCAAGCATTAGACAAGGTAAAAATGGAAAAAAAAGGAGAAAGAAAATCAAAAAGTCGACAAGGGGAGGAGAGAGTTTCGCACACATGAAGTTGGCGATGTGCGAAAATTGGCACGATGCGATTCGCATAGTGCGGATTTGCCTTTCCCCAGTGCGAATTTTCCTGCTTTGTTCTTCTTCCATTCCTCTTCTGCTCCTGTTCTTCTTCAGTTCCTCTTCTGCTCCTGTTCTTCTAAGTTGTAATATGGCTTTGAACTTGGCTTGGATTCATCGTGTTCAGCTTTGTCCTCAGTCCGGTCCGAAGATGGAGAAGTGTTTGGCCTGCAAAACTACCAAAACACACGCAAAATCTTTCATTAGTAACCACATAGGGACATCAATATGCCAATTGGGTTATTTGGAATTATTAGTACCTAAAAAGTGCCTAAAACCTACGATGAATAGGCCTTAAAAGAGCACTTTTTAAGCACTAATCACTTTCTTTATACAACGACACAATTACCACTGATATGATCCAGAATAACACTGTAAAAGAAAGGTTAGAACAAGAACTATGGAACCTGAATAAGAGGTTGCAGTTTTAGTTTGAACCCGGGTTTAGAATGCGAGAAGTAAAATATATGATTGAAGAACAAATAAAATGATTAAATTTTGAGTGTAAACAACAGAATCCTTAAATCTTGGAAAGAATATACCTGAGTCTAGAAAATCATTAATACTTTAAGAGGAATTAGGGACATTTTTTGGAATAATCCAAATTCAAAAGCATATGGTTCTAGAACTTGTTAGATTATTGGTTGAGGAAAAATCTTAGGCAGAAACAACTAACAAGAAATGATAGAGGCCATCCTTGGAAGTTTGAACCTCTTGGCTTTACCATTATTATATCTGAACATACACTACGGATTCCATGATTAAGGCCCTAGATACAATTTCTTCACATAGCAACAATTGAAGACACGAGATTCCTTCTTAGAATTAATACCACATAAGAACTGTTATCCCTTTTTATATAGACTAAAGCCCTCGAATTCACATAGTTGTAGAGCCTTACATTTCTCTTGCATCATGTCACTTTGAATAAATTTGCTTTATAAAATATTTCTTTTAAGTTTCATGATTTAAAAATAAGGGTTCAGTTTATGACACTGCAAGTGCACAAGCCATACAAGTAGTAAAATCTGAATGTAAATTAAATATCATTCCCACAGGATTGAGTACGAATTAAAGATCCAACTACCCGACTCACCCAAGCTTCCATGCTATTTGAATTAAAGACTCAAAATGGAAGTTGTATCTAGAAAAAATAAAGGTTCCTAGACTATTAACTATTGTTTAACCGTAAAACAAATTAAATGACTAAAAATAAATCGTAACTAAAACACTAGACTGAATCAGTTTCCTGTGAGAAACGAAAACTATAAGTGAATTATAGTAAACGGTCGATTCTACGCTTCTAAAATACATTGCTCTGTTTTGTGTATGGATAGTTTGTCGAAGATTTCCTAAATTTAGGAATTGGATTTCTCCATGTCGGTTGGATACCCTTGCTTCTCTCGAAAACGAGATCAAACCCCATTCTTTGTATTCACGTCACTCTTTGCGAATCACGGGTATTTTCTTTCTCAATCTTCCACACCCATTTCTTGTTGACGACCTTTTGCATTTCCTTCTCGGGATTTTGCAAAGTTTCTACCACTTAAAGGTGGCTCGACCTCCCGGATCTGGGTCATTCTTTTCCCTTGATTAGATCTCAGCTAACACGAGGTTAAGAACTTGCCTTTAGATTGAGGTGAACTCTCTGATAATTTATATTGTTAAATACTCCCCTCCAACTTCAATTATGATCGAATGGAGGATTTATCAAAATGAAAGCTCAAAGCTCAACAGTTCATCAATGGTAGTCTAGCATACCCAAAAGAATGCTCGGCTCCCAAGGAATCTCGGAGTCTACGTGTCCTTGCAGAGGGCATCCACGGATATCGGGAGGCGAGATCACGTTCCCTGAGGAATGGGTGGTCGCTAAGTGGAACTTATCAATTAACGACAGATAAGTAAATCCAGACGAATAAGTTCTCAATTTATGCGGGAAGAAATTTGTAACTAAATGTAGTGAATCCCGTAGTGCGCTCGGTGCTGCGATTGCGAATTAAGAAATGGAGTCACCGTCAGCGTCTGACCACTACTCTCATTCACGATAAAATTAAGAAGAAATGAATTTGAGAAATTTGTCTAGATTTCGCAAAATTTTGTTGATGTTTTAAGAAGAAAATAACATAAATAAAGCATAAACCACTTTCGTTTCTACGGTTAGCATATTCAAATCCAGAAAAGAAATTAACTAAAAAATAAAATAAAAAAAAATCTATAAACCTCTGCTAGGTTCCCTCTCCTTTCCCTTTTAAGGTAGTGAGACGAGAAGACTACTTTACTCTTCTAACCGCATCTATTTATCTTTATGCAAGAAATTGGGCCTAATCCCAAACTACAGGTGGAATCTAAAGAAGGCCCGTCAGCACGTCACAATATCGCGACCTCTAGTTGATGTCGCGACATGAATTTCCACTGTTTGCTCGAGTTCGTGTGACCTTGTTGCTTACATTGCGACCAGTTTTCTTATATTTGCTTGGATCGATAGTGACGGCGTTTGTAGTCGCGACCTTGTTTGCTCGAGTGTTTCTCGGAGTTTGATGTCGCGACCACGAGTTTCTTGTCGCGACATCGTTAATCTTTCTCTTCTTTTTTGGCTTACGGGTTGCGGCATTAGTTTGGAGTTGCGACCGCGCTACATTTGTAGGATGACTTCATTTGTGACTTTGATTTCTTGGTGGCGATTGTGTTGGTGGTCTTACCTTATTCCACGGGTTTCAATTTAATGTCAGCGACCTCAAGGTGATGCCAGAACACCTGCTGCCCATTTCTTTTTCTTAATTACCCAACCTCGGTTCTTTGTTGCAACTAATTTTCTCCTTCCACCTTTATTCCGGTCGCCAACCTCAGTGATGTTGACCTCTTTTCTTACTCTTTCGGCTCTTTTCAGTCCACGACCTTGGTGAGTGGTCGCGACATGGTTGTGGTCCTTGATTAATAAATGGTCGTAACCGGTCTTCTGTTGGGACTCCGGTTCCCATTTTTATACTCCAGCGACCTCAGTTGTATGTCGACCTCAAATAGTGCCTTTTATTTAAAAACTAGTTTTAACCGTTTCTCTTGCAAAGACCTATCTTGTGGCTTCATTGATGGATCCACGTCGCGACATCGGTAGCGTCGCGACCTCGATTGACCGGTGGTGTCGCCAACATCGGAGTGGTGTCGCGACATGCAGTTCTTCTTTTGAATAAAATTTCCTTTAGTCTCGACCACATTTCCTGTCATGACCTCTTTCTTGATCCACGACTTCACTTGTTAAGGTCTTATTTCTTCCTCAAGTTGATTTTGGTGATGTCGTGACTTGAAATGGTGACAACTTCGCTTCTGTCGCGCTCCAGGTTTTGATTCACGACTTAAGTGCAGCGTAAATTTGGTCTCTTACGGTTTCTGCGAGATTTAACATCTGCTTTGTATTTTCTGCAAAATTAATTTAATTAAAGATCCACACATTTACACTCTGATCAACATTTATCTTGTAATATGCTCGGAAAAATGGATTAAAATAATGAGTTTTGGATAAATAAATTCCCCCAAACTTAAAATTTTGCTTGTCTGACGAAAGAAAAGAAAGAATTGTTTGTCCTCGAACAAATAAGATTAAAAATTTTAAGGACATTTTTAGTCCATACCTGATCTTTCTCATTCCACATAGCCCAGAAATAAGAATCTGACATCATTTTAAATTTCAGTTTCGATTCAAGAATAAGAAATGTTGCCCATCTACAAATTTCTTGATGAAATAATGTATTGGTTATTCAGCAAGTCTTGTTACGTATTAATGCGGGTCTTTCAATCCTTTTCTGTCTTCATGTTGAATTTAGTTAATCTTCTGGGAGTTTTCTTGGATTGTTAGTCAAAGTCCCATAGGCTTGTTTTTCATATTGATCTCCACTAATGTAGGTCAATTCAACCTTCAAGATCAAGCAGGTCTTTCAGGCTTGTAATGTTGGGCTTAGGTAATTGGGTAGATAATGGGAAAATTTAAGTTGCAAATCACCCAATTTCCACCTTTTCTTTGTACTTGTTGTCTTCAGCTTTCACCCTTTTGCTTCTTTGTACTTGTTGATTCTCCTTAATATTTTTTTTTTTTTTGCCTGATTCATCTTTTTGAATTCTTTTTATGGGTACAATTTCCATATGCACTTTGTCGAGCCCGATTCCACATTCTAGAACTCTTTTGCTTTTGTTTTTCTAAGGTTGGGAATGGTGCAATGTCTTGCTTCTTGGGTTGTCTGTCACTCTTAGAGAACTTTGGAACAACAACTCCACTACCAATTGGTGATAGGGTACTAGGTGTTAAATGCCCCCTCTGAGGCTTAATTGTTGAGGGAAATAGGCCGTAAGACAAAACTTATTCACTTTTCATTAATTTGACTTCTTTGCTTCTTCACCTCATACCTCGTAACAATTGGAAATATTTTTCCCCAAACTTGTTCTTCCTTTATAGTAGACTTTTTAAATGCGGAAACTAGATAATTTGGAAATTTGTTCTTTCTTGGGATTATTGCAAGGAAGGGAATTTAGGTTTTCAGTTGTTGTTTATTGAAGAAATAAGGCTCGTTTGGCTCAAATCAAGGAACTAAAGGATATGCTTTAGCATATATTGAGGGTAGGCTTGGAAAAGCTCAAACTAACAAGGATGTCCTCTATCACTTCTTGTTAGCTGTTTTTACCTAAGATTTTACTTCGTCAGTAATCTAACAAGTTAGGACTATGGACTCTCAATCCACGAATTTCCCGGAAGATGTTCCTAATTCCTCTCCAAAGTTTCATAGGTTTCTTGACCCGAGTGTATTATTTCTTGAAGACTTGTACTTATTCACTTGTCTACTTACATTATTTCAACCCAAGTGTTTGTTCCTTCAGTTTAATGTATAACCATTCTTCGATTTTTGAAATCTAAACTAAATGTCATCTGTTGCGACTCTAATTTCAGTTTACTAATTTACGCCCTTATTTTTCCTACATTTTTATTCTTTGGAAAGAACAGAATTGTTTATTTGATCCTTGCACAAACAAGGCACTTATTCTTTCATACTTGAAGCAGAGAAAATTTACCGCGAAACCTGGTCGGTATATCAATTCGTGAACTCAAAAAACAACTAATTTATAAGTCAGCGAAGTTTTATTCAAATATCCAAAACATTTCGATATTGTACAATCTCTGCTTTTTACAAATAAGACTATATAAATTAGAAAAACTCTCTATTTCTTGATCTAAAACCTATGTCTTCATACAGGTACGCGACTTACCTTTATTTAGTTATAGACCTTGAACTCATGTGGAGTGATTCATTTGTTGCTCAAGGTCGTTCGACAAATTCAGCGCCCTTCCTTCCTTTTCTTTGGAGCTTCTCTAGTTGATGGGTTCCTAACCCTTCTTCGATTCCCTTCCGTCAACCACTCTCTTGATTACACAGCGTTTTATGGAATGTGAATGGAATTGGTTTGTTTTAGGCTCCATTCATTCCACCCTTCTGTGTTCTGACCATGAAACTCTTCTTTTTCTCTCATTCTCCTTTCTCTTCATTCTCGTTGTTTATTCTTCCTTTGTTTTCCCGTCCTTTTATAGTGGTTCTTTCTTGGGAATTCTGGGTTCTTTATTCTTTCTTTAGATTCCAGATGAATGAATTAAATGAAGTTTCCGAATTTATGCTTCTTTGCTATTTCAATGAGTTTGGGAATTTGGTGGGGAATTTTGATCGTTTCTTGGAGTTATTAAAATTCTCTCGAATTATTCCTTTATTGACAGTTAAGCCAATTCATTTAATCAAGACATTGGTTTCTATTTCATTAATAATTTATTGGAGTTACGAATGAATGATCTGGCCCAGAAGGGTTAAGATGAACTGGAACTAACTTTGAAATTGGAGTGGACTTTTGGCTCAATTTATTTCACGTTATCAATTTTTTTTTTTAGCCTTTTAATTGATGATTTTATTTTCAAGGAATCCTATTTTTAATGCTGGAATACCCAAAATGAAAGGTTTAAAATCCCACTTTTATTGAGTTTTGGATTATTCTGGTCGCAACATAAAGATTTTTGTTGCGAGCACAGTTAATGATCCTGACAAAGGAATTTTGATGTCCTGACTTTCTCTTTTCTTTCCTTGATTTATTTTAGTAGTGACCTTAGTTTCCACTTTGTTTCAACTTTCAACACGTTTTATTGTTTCCACATCCAGCATTCTTGGTTGCAACTGTTGGATTAGTGTTGCTACCAAAACAATCAAATCAATCAAGGCAACTCTGGCTTTCAATTCCTCTTCATCATGCAAATATTCAATAAAATCATCCAATATGCATCATATTCAAAAATTTAAGCACCAGAATAAAGTAAAATTCCCCCAAACTTTCAATCATGCCATATCAGAGACAAAATTTAAATAAAAATCAAGAAGAATATACTGACCCTTTTTTTTTTTTGTCTCTTATGCTGATTGAAGTTTGATTATAGATGCTTCCCCTTTTTCATAATTTTCATTGTCCTGCAAAACTAACAAAAAATATTTACCTAATCTTCAATCAATAATGAACAAATTACACAAAGCTATTAGAAATTTAAACATAAGAATATAAATCCGTAAAACTTAAACAACCGATGTGGGATTGCTGCCTCCACAAAGTCGCTTCAATTTAGTCTTTAGTCGACCATTCGCTATAGTTCTCGCTTTCTTTGCAAATTTTCTCATTCAGAACTAAGAGTCATTCTTCCAATCGCTTTCTCCCAAGGTGCAGTGCTTTAATCTCCGACCATTAACTTTGAATTCTGCGATTGTCGCCCTAAGTGTCACCGCCTAAATTGTGTGTCGATACTAACAAAGAGGATGGTCCACTCCATTTTAATTTAAGCTTTCCGAAAGATCTAGCTCTGAGTTAAATAACAGATTCGATCTCTCTTGAATTCCCTCCTCAAAATTCGCTGATCATGCCATTTTTTTTTTGTTTTATCTTTGTAGACTCGCACTATCATAGGCTTCATTTCTTAACTCTTCCAATTCATTTAGCCGAGTAGCCTCTCTTCTGCTGCCAGCCTCGAAATCAAAATTTAGCTTCGATGGCCCATAGCTTTATATATTCTAGCTCAAGAGGTAGGTGACAAGGTTTTCCAAAGACAAGCCTATAGTGACATTCCAATGGGAGTTTTAAAAGTACCCGTATGCCCGCAGGGCCAATGCTTTCAAAGACCAATCTCTTATGCCGGAACTTACGCCTTTCAAGACCCTTTATCTCCCGCTGAAATTTCAGTCAGCCTTACCTGTCTGAGGGTGATAAGCCAAGCTCATAATGTGTTTGATACCATATCTCGCTCAAGGAGTTTGTCAAACACCTTATTTGCAAAATGGCTCCTCTCCATCACCGATTATAGTTCGGGTGTCCCAAATCTACTTAGAATATTTTAAAAATCCTATAACTCAGACAGATCATTCTTGGGACAAGTCATCGTCTCAACCCATTTTGATACATAATCCACAGCTAGGAGTATATATAGATTTCCAAATGAAGCTGTAAAAGGCCCCACAAAATCCATTCCTCATACATCAAACACCCACCACCTCAGATATACTATAGTGGGCATTTCATGCCTCACGATATTTCCCATTCTTGCATTGATCACATAATCCTCACCCATTCAAAATAGTCCTAAAATAGTAGCCAAGAAAACCCTGACTGAGAATTTTGTGGGCTGTTTATCTCCGCAAATGTCCCCCACTATAGTGATGCATGACATTCCTGTAGTAAATCTTTCGCTTCACCTTCCGTACACATCTCCTTATAATCATATCAACTCCTCTTTTAAACAAGAATGGGTCATCCCGTATGTAGTATCTACTATCGCCCTTAGCTTTTTTTCTCTCACGGTAGCTGAATTCGTGGCATAATTCCACAAGCCAAAGTCACGTTAACACACCAGGTGTTTAGGCACACTTAATAATCACAACCGGTGTTTCTGCTATTCTCTCACAAGAAAGCTCCACTCTGAAAAGTGATCACCTATCACAATTGTCACAACCTTCTTGTCTTTATTTCTAAATCAAATTCCCGCAATAACAATACCCACCTAATCGCTTCGCTTTCATTTCTTCTTTGCCATTGGGATAATTTAATCAAGCCGCATGATCGTTGTGTATAATAACATGGGACCCTAAATGTAAGGCCTAAATTTTTCACATGCAAATACTATCTTCAAAGATCTCCTTTCGCAGTAGAGTAATTTTCCAGCTGCTAGCGGTCACTGCATAAGATATGCGGCTTTGAATACTTTTCAACTTTCGTCCCACACAGCTCCCATTGCAAAATCACCGGCATCACACATGATTTCAAATTTTCCTCGTTCCAACTGGTTTTGCCATGATGGGAGCTTCAACTAGTCCATTTGATTTCTTCAAAAGAATTCCCCGCAGATTCATCAAAAATAGAACTTAGTATCCTTTTCAAAGAATTCGCATATCGGGTCTAGCAATTCTTGAGAAATCTCCGATAAATCTTCTCAGAAAATCCAAACATGTTCTAAGAAACTTCTAATTCCCTCGACCATGGTGTGGCATTAAATTTTTATATAATCAGAACTTTTGTTTGGCCTCACTCTACCCACAAGTATAAATCATGTCTCAAGACAATTCCTCCTTCAGATCCAAATGGCATTTTTCCCCAATTCGTAGCTAGATTTTTGTCCTTCAGACCTTTGGAAGTATTGTCCCCAGTTATGCAGATTAATCGTTCAAACTGGATCCATATTAATCAGAAATCATCCATGAAGATCTCCATAACTTCTTCCTCGCTAAATCGTAAAAATAAGACATCATGCACTGGGAAGGTACCAGAGCATTACACAAACCAAATGGCATTCTCCTAAAGAAAAGTACCAATGGACATAAAAGTGGTTTCTCCCCATCCTTGAAGTAGCTGCACTTGCTATATCCGCAGTATCCATCTAGAAAACAAAAGTGAGGGTGTCCTGCCAATCTATCCAACATCTGATCAATGAAAGGCAGGGGAAAATGATCCTTTCTTGTTGCAGTATTAAGTTTCCTGTAGTCAATACACACCCTCCATCATGTCACATTTCTTGTAGAAATTAGTTCATTCTTTTCATTTCTGATCACAGTGAATCCACCTTTTTTGGGAACCACATGTATCGGGCTCACCCAAGAACTATCTGATATAGCATATATAAAACCTGCATTTAACCATTTCAGAACTTCTTTTCTAACAACTTCTTTCATCATTGGGTTCAGCCTCCTTTGATGCTCAATAGAAGTTTTTTGCACATTACTCAAAGAATATTTTGTGCATGCAAATGGAGGGACCGATACCCTCTGGGACCCTCAATCGACCTCAAGCAATAGCTTCATTTTCTCGTAGAGTTTCCAAAGAACTTCTCGTTTCACCTTTAGTTTCAATGCAGCTGATATGACGACTGGTTTTCTCTTTTCTGGTTCTAAGAACTCATATTTCAAATGATCAGCAATTTTTCTAATGTTAACTTTCCGCCAGACTGCTTCGCCACAGTCGCTTCCGTCGCATACTTCATCTCGATCGCTTTCTGCCATTTATGCTCGACTGCTTTCTTTGTTAAACAAATTTGAAGGCAGTATTTCACAATCAAGACTCTCAAGATATTGAAAATTCATCTCACTCATCGATAGAATGTCAAGAATACAATGTAATTCAATTGCAACATCGAAGACTTTTGTTTTCTACAACATACAACTTTCAGATCAACACGTGATGTTCCAAACTCCTATTAAGATTAAAGTGCAATCGCTTCTTCATTCCCCACCCTTAGTGTCATCACTTCTCACATCTATCGGCGCCGCTTGCTAAGAAGGGTCTTCCTAGTGCCAGCGAAACTCGTATCTTCCTCCATCTTCATGATAAACAAAAATCCACCGAAGATGAATCTACTAACCTTTGACAAGTACATCTTCAAGAATACCTTCCGTTGTGCCATCGACCGTCACCATTTGCAATGTAATTACCGCTGGGTAAGTTCCCCCAAATCCAAGTCTTTTCACAATCGAGACAGATCGTTTTATACTAGCAATTCGAATCAAATAAAGCCTTCTTGAATTCATATTTCCCTATGGAGCAGGGAATGGTGAAACTGCCAGGGTCCTTCATTTTTGCTGGGAGCTTTTGCTAGATAATTGCACTACAAGTAGCAGTCAAATTCACTATCCCCTCCTCAGCTATCTTCCTTTTCTTGCTCAATATCTCCTTCAGAAATTTTGCATAAATAGGCATTTGGTTGATCACCTCTGCAAATGGGATATTGATTTCTATTTTCTTGAAAATATCCAAGAATCTAGAAATCGTTTTCCCTTTTTACCAAGCCTTCAGGGAAATGGCACCGTAGTGGTGTCGGCACTCTTCCTTCTCGTTTCTACCATTACTTCCTCCCGGGCCTGCTCACCAGGTGCTCTTCTCCTTCCTTTCCGCCTCACTCGCCTCGCCCCTTCTTTCCTTCCTACTGCTGCTCACTTCTTCCCACTCCTGTCCGAATTGCCATGCCTTTGATTCTCGAAAGTGTCACTAGGAATGTACCCTTGCTCCGATTTGGCATATCTCAAAATAACCGCCTCTACTATGGTCTCCCAAGCCTTTCAATCAGGGCACTCAGATTCCTTCCAAACACTCAGCATCGACCTGAAAGCTTCCAAGTCGGAGCAGCTCGCTCATGGAAGTGTATAAGCCTCTTGCTTGTCTCCCCCATGAACTCCGCAAAGATTGCTCTTCAAAATGGTCGAGCCCCTCCTCGACCTTTCCGATATCTACTCGCATTTACCCCCTCGATGCCGCCGCTGAACCTCGTGGCTGCCGATATCCGCTGAGGATTCTCGTCCCCATGCCTTGGGCCTCAGAATGCCCTCCGCCCATATGAGAAATTATCATGGTTCTCGCACGAATCGTAATGTGTGGGTGGTGCTAGGATTTGGCTTGAAATGGTAATTTGGCCCATTCCACGCACTTAACCTCCTCATCACCATAAGAATCTTCTTCCGTTGGTACTTCAAACATTTTTCTCATCCGTCTTCTTTCCACGCTCCTATTTCATGAGCAAAGGTGCATTTATCTTTCCCGTCATTCATCCTCGTGCATGATTACATCTAATCCTTGCTCCATGGCTGTCATGTTTTACCACCTACTTAATTCATTTTCCTCTAAGTATTACCCTTGAAAACCCGCATGGAGCTCATATTGCATTCGCCGTCTTCTATCGATCTCAGCTCCTTAGAATTTTTCTTTGAATGCTCCACAACATGAAGCATCGATAATGCCTTTAGATGTATCATTTAAGGCATGATATTATATCCATCTGGCTTTTTAAATCAATCCCATGCATGTGGCACCTCTTCTCAAGAACCTTCGAATCTTTCCCAAGCTATATATAGGCTTTCATCTTCCCCTTGTTGGAACACTATTATCTCTCTTCTTCTCTCTGAGGTGAGAGAAGGGGGAAAGAACTTGCCCAAGTATGCTTCTACCAACTCTTCCCAAGTATCAATTGAACCATAAGGTAATGATTCATACCATGGTCAAGTATATCTCTTAAAGAGAATGGGGAAGAGATGCAACTTTATAACCTCTAGCTCTCACACCATCACCTTCACCGTATTTGCCATCTCGAAATTCACCTAGGTGCTCGCTTGGTCTCTCTGTGATGACCAAGTGAATTGATGTCAGCCGCACTATCATATCAAAGCCGGCTTTAGTTCAAGTTATTTGCATCCATAGTAGGTCGTCTGATTGCGTAATATTCTTTCCCGAATGATAGGCCTCCATAAGTTTTCCACAGTTTTACAATAGGAGGCCTTCTGCCACCGTCCCTCCGTTCCTTTGTCTGGTCATGTTCTCATCCGCTCATAGCCGCGTCGCTTTAGTCTTTTCTAAGCTTCAGTGTTCTTTTCAATTGGCATCACGGAAATGTAAGAACCTCGTTTCCTATGCATTAAAGGATTTCCGAAATCAAAACACACTCGATTAATAGGATTATCAAACTAACAAAATATTTTCAACATGGCTTGTTAAAGATCTGGTTGATGTAACTCCAATCGCTTGAAAAGCTATTTTTCTTCTTTTCTTTTATAAAAATGTCCAAATTAGCATTCTCTTTCATAGGAATATTGATCATTTAATTTTTCAATCCTAGTTTGGCGCCATAAAGATTTGTTTGTCCCTTTATATAGACTAAAACCTCTCAAATTCACATAGTTAAAGAGCCTTACATTTCTCACAGATCTATGTCACTGATAAATTTGCTTTATAAAATATTTCTTTCAGAAGGTTCATGATTTAAAAATAAGGGTTTAGTCTATGACACTGCAAGTGCACAGGTCATACAAGTAGTAAAATCTGAATGTAAGTCCAGACAGATATTGGTACGAATTAAAGATCAACTACCCCAACTACTAAACTTCCATGCTATTTGGACTAAAGACTTAAAATGGAAGTTGTATCTAGAAAAATAAAGGTTCTAGACTATTAACTACTATTTAACTAAGCTAAAACAAATTAAATGACTAAAAATAAATCATAACTAAAATACTAGACTGAATCAGTTTCCTGTGAGAAACGAAAACTATCAGTGAATTACAATGAAACAGTCAATTCCTACACTAAAATACATTGCCATGTTTCAGGTATGGATTCGATTTGTCCATGATTTCCTAAATTTTGAATTGGATTTCCATATTCGTCGGTTGGATACCCTGCTTCTCTCGAAGACAAGATCAAACCAAATTTACTAGATTCCCAATCCTCTCAAGATCCGGGTATTTTTCTTCAATGTTTCACACCCATTTCTTGTTGCTGATGTTATAATCTTTGCATTTCCTTCTTAGGATTTTCGCAGTGCCAATTAATCTGCATACTTCACCTCCTGATCACTGTGTCTTCCTCTCCCATTATCCCAACTGATACAAAGACTCGCCTAGATCGGACAGAACCCATCATTAGTCAGCCATCCTCCAAACCCAATTATGATCCGAATATATCATCAAAACAGCGTCAAAATGGCAACAGTCTGCCCAGAATAAACAATATATCAAACGCAGTAATGCCCTCGTACTCTATATCCGCTCCACAAAATTTTCAGAGTGGCATCCTAAATATCGAGCAAGATACATTCCTCAAATGGTATCTTGCACTACTATCGGAACTTATCAATTCGCAAAGCATATCAATGGCAATCCAACCCAAATGTTCTCCAAATTTATGCAGAAAGACTTAACTAAATGCAAGTCAAATTCCAAAGAGAGTCACAGCCACATCGTGAATCGCCGAATTAAGAAACTGTGGAGTACCGATCGCGCATAACCAATCGCAATTAAATCCAGAAGAAATATCTCCAAAAAATTTTTCAGATTTCATAAATTTTCAAAGAATTTTAAGAAGAAAATAACATAAATAAAACTATAGCTCCACCAAGCTTTGCCACGCTAGCGCATTCAAACTAAAAGAAATTAACTAAAAAATTAAAAATAAAAAATAAAAATCTACTCTAAACTGACACACACTCCGAGTTCCTTCTTTCCTTTTTTCTCGGTAGTGAAGACTAAGACTACTTTACTCTCTAAACTGTTCATTTATACCGCCAAAAGAAATTGGGTCGAATCCCCAAAAAGCTCAGGTGGAACTTAAAGAACAGCCATCGGTTCCGGCGCCGCGACCTCGCCATACCGACATACGGAATTTCCTGTTTGCTCCTAGCCTCAACGCCGCACCTTGTCGCTTCTATCATGACCGCTTCTGCACGCTTGACTCAATGGTCGGCATCGCTTGTAGTCGATCTTGTTTGCTCGCATTTTCCGTGAGTCGATGTCGCTAATTACGCTTACGTCGCGATATCGCTGTCTTTCTTCTTCCGCTTCGAAGCTAGATAATACCAGTTACACTCACCTTCGTTTGTAGGATGACTTCATGTTGTGACTTTGATTTTCGTCGCGACAGTTGCGGTTCTCTACCTTCACAGTTTTCATTGAATGTCGCTAATTCAAGGTGATGTCACACCTTTGGCGCCCATTTCTTTTCTTTCCTCGTCGCAACTCGCTCTTGCAACTAATTTTTCCTTCTACCTTTGTTCCGTGCCTAATTGGGCAGGATGTCGTGGACCTCTTTCTTCTTTCCCGTCACGCTTCCTGGCCGCGACCTTAGTGAGAGTGGTCACGACATCGCCAGGGTCCTCGACACAAATGGTCACAACTTCGCCTTCCCGGCTGGGACTCAGCTTCCGTTTATGTCGCGCACCAAGCTGTATGTCTCGACCTCTCAAATGGTGCCTTTCATTTAAAACTAGTTGCAACTCGCTCCTCTGCAAAGACTCATCTCAGGGCTTCATCGATCGATCCACGTCATGAGATCGACCGACGTCGCGACCGCCATTCACTCACGCGACATCGTGAGTGGTGTCGCAACATGCGATCCTTCAATATTTCCTTTAGTCTCACTCACATTTCCCTTTGTCGCGAACTCTCTTTCTTCAAGCTATCACGACTTCACTTGTTAAGGTCTCCTATTTCCCTCAAAGTTGATTTCGTGATGTCGTGACTTGGAAATGATCGACAACTAAGCTTCCGTCGTGATTCGATTGCCAGACTATTCCGCCAGAGGCCGGTTCTCTGGGGCTTTCTCACGAGATTTTAGTGACTGGGCTGTATTTTTCTACAAAATTAAATTTCAAAGAAAATATCCACATTTCTCGCATACAAATCAACATTTATCTTGTAATATGCTCGTAAAAATGGATTAAAATCTAATGAGTTCGACTCACGAACCCCAAAAATTACCCGTATTTCGTAAAGGAAAGTTTGCTATGAAGTAACAAGCCTGGGGGAATATATTTTTAGATTACAAGGATTTGCTGAGGAGAAATTGAAGAAATATAAATAAAGGAAAAGAAATCGGTAAGTGAATTAGTTTTATTCAGGGCCTATCTCTTCAACAATTAAGTTCATAGGGTGTTTCAACACCTAGTACCCTAATGGCAACCGGTATGGGGAGTTACTAACCCAAAGTTCTCTAAGAGTGAGGAAAGCCTAATAAGACAAACATCCACTATTCAAATTCTTGAACTGAAATTCCGAAAAGGAACTGAGTTGATAAATTGAAGGTGGGAGAGTTTACAAGAAGAAGAAAGAAAAGGATGAAAGATGAAGGTCATTATACAAAAAGAAAAAGAATGGAATCTGGGTAATTTGCATCGTAAAATTTTCCATTTATCTACCCAATTACCCAAGCCTAACATTACAAGCCTGAAAGACTTTGATTCAAGGTCGAGTTTGCCTACATTAGTGGAGATCAATATGAAAATATGCCTATGGACTTAAATTACCTTTGCTGAGAATTCAGAATTAGAACTAATTTCACAAAAAGATGAATAGAAGGAAGACCTACACACACTCACAGTAACAAGATTTATTTTTGACTCGGTTTGTTTACATGATAAATTTTCATCAGCTTATTTCGTATGAAGCGTTGCAAACATTCTTTTCGCCTGATGACTGAATTTTTAGATAATATCGTAACCTTCTTATTCAAGTCAATGGTAAAATAAGAAAGACTATGGTTTAAATTAGAAAATGTCCTTTAAAATATGCTTCACCGGAGCCAGGACAAACAGCCTTTTTCTTGCCGTATCGCTGTACTTTAAGTTTGGGAATTTGATTAATCAAAACTCATTGGATTTAATCCATTTTTCTAATTTAAATGCATAATATGAATGTCGACATTAAGCATAAAATATGGATATTTTACTCAAATATAATTTTGCAGAGAATTACAGCATAATCAAAATCCCTAGCAAGAACCAGAAGAGACCAATCTAATAGCAAAATTGAGGTCGCAACTGAGATTTGAAGTCACAACAAGGAACTCGTCAGCTCAGTTATTTCTAGGTCACGACACCACCAAGACGAGTCTTGAGGGAGAAATGGAAGGATGCACTGCCAAGTCGCGGATACGAACGTGAGGTTGCGACCATAAATACTAAGTCACCCAAAATGCACGCTGGCGGTAATTAAGGAAGAGTTGTCGAAATGTATGAATATTCAGATGGAAGAACCGAGGTCACGACACCAACTTGAGGTTGCGACTCCAAATGAAGACGACGCAGGTCGCAACATAAACTTGAGGTCGTGACGTTGATCTGGCTGACAGCTTCATGATGAGGTCTCAGTAGAAAACTGGTTGCAACTTGTTTCCACAACTTCATTCCCTGCACGCACCCGAACGGCGATTCAGGCTGAGACTATATACCAGACTCTTTTTTTAATTGCTTTTTTTTTTTTTTTTCAGAGCTGATCTTGGTCCTGTGGGTATACAAACAATTTCTGTAATAACAAAAATCATTTACATATACAAAAGAACTACCACCGGAGTGGTGTCCGTCATTATCTATACACATATACTGAGTCCCATTCATATAAAACCTGTATTTTATAAATTTACAACCGGAAGTAACCTACATGTAGTGAACCCCTACTAAGCAGTTAGCCTTAAAGAATATGCTAAGCTTTGACGTCTTCTTGTAAATACCTACACGGATTAAAACCCGTGCTAAGCTTTACGCTTAGTGGGAAACATATGTCTTATGCATATACACATTTAAAGCATAAACAATAACAGATATCAGAATTTTCATGCATTCATATAATGAACTTATACAATTACTTATGCTGGAGCAATGCACTTATACTTATTCTGGACTTCCCATCTGGAGTTACAGAGCTTATTACCCGTACTTACTAAAGGTGCTTATACTGCAATTTTATCTTATACTTACCTCGTAACTTATACTTACGCAAGTGCACTCTATTCTTATTTCGATCTCTCGTAGACACTTATGTATACTTATCTCCGTAGACACATACTTATACTTCCTATCTCCTATAGGATCGATACTTATACTTATCTCCCGTGAGGGACGATACTTATATAGATTTCCTCGTATGCGATACCGAGCTTATACATATACTTATACGGAGGTACTTATCCACATACTCATACTTATCTCAAGCTTATACTTGTTCCAATCTCCCATAAGAGTTACAGCGCTTATACCTATACGGAGGTACTTATACACGTACTGGTACTTATATCTATCTCAGATCTCCCGTATGAGTTCACAGAACTTATGCTTATATTGCAGGTACACCCTCTAGTACTGTCATACTATACCACGTGGTTTATACTTATATCATGGAGCTGACACTGTTCTAGAGGAACGTGAGGTACTACAGAGATATTACTGCACTATATACTCGTATCATGGAACTTATTCTTATAATGAAAAGCAATTTTAAGCACTACTATTCAAATGTCCCAAAGGACACATACTGCGTTTATATCAAACTTATAATTAAGTAAAAGTACCCGTAGGTACTACTAACTTATACTCATACTGGGGTACCCGTAGGTACCATCAGTTTATCCCTATCCCAAGCGACACTGAGGCACCCAGAGTACCATAAATTAATCGATACGCAGGTACCGTGAGGTACCATGTAATCCATACTTATTCTCAGACACGGAGCATATACTTGTCTTATGGATTTTATACTTTATTACGGAGCTTATTCTTGTATTTCTGGATATGTATAATTGTGATACTATTAACATTTTACTTGTACAAAAGTACCCGTAGGTACTACAAAACAGATACAGAGGTACCCGTAGGTACATTCAGATCTTTACCATATTCATTTATTTATTCTTATTCTTTATTCAGAGTCTTAATACATACAAGGTCAGATTAGACTTATACATATTCATGTCAAGGTATCTTATTCGTCTCCTTTTTACATGTTTCATGACTTTGTTATACCAATCGGAACATATGGTACCCAAGGGCACGCATTTACATTGTAAGTATGCTACATACTAGGTCTTATTCATGTGACTTTTTATATACATATTTATAGTCGCTAGCCTAGACCGGAAACCATGAATGATGGACATAGCACCCAAGAACCCGCACTTATGGTACGCATCGAACTACACGCGCCTACCACGCAATCGTAAGTATCGAAATATCAAGCACCGGCACCGATCGTAACGTGTTCCGCTCAATGCACGTAAGTGTCGAGACAGCGTGGATGCTAAAGCACCGATCAGAACATGCCTGCCCACGTAATGGAAGTGTCGTAGCACTAAAGCAGAGTGCCGGCACCGATCGTGAACGCGCCCGCCACGCATATCGTGGCGTGTCGTAGCACTAAAGAAGAGTGCCGGGCACCGATCGTAACGCCCACTCATTCATTCTTCTGGCCCTAGGTAGTCATACTATCATTTGCCTTCGTGGAACTCATAACCTATCTTTTCACATCTCCGTGTTCATGACATATTGCTTTCCATGTTCATGTTCATGTTTCAGCTTCGTTTTCATATTTCATATCATATCTGGGCGTTTCATGAACACAACTATACATATTGCATTTCCTATATTTTTCCTGCTACTATTACATATGCAGGCTCATACTTGCACAAGATGATGCCTATGTATTCACATATCATTCAAGTATTCATTCCTCTATGAATCTATTTTACTCTAGAATTGAATCATTCAATTGGATCATCCAAACCAAAGTTATGGCGCTTTCATGGCAACCAGTCAATTTTCACCGATTTACACTAGGGACAGTTTGTAATACTCATTTTCCAGTATCCAACTCCATACCACACTCCGGTTCTTTGTATTCATCGGTTGGTGTGCTAAGGGTTCTTCAACCGAAATCACCCAACTCCGAGCATCAAACTCGAGTTATGTCCTAAACAATCTTACCACGCTTATGATCAAAACTAAGCAAAATTGCCAACATACTCTTTCGAAAGTGAATTTCGCCACATAGAGTCGAATTTAAGGTAGCTATTTCAGGTGTTTTATTCTCCTTTAAGTCTAGTGTAACCAAAGAATCCTGAATCATTTAAATCGATTAAGAGCATTCAATTTATATCCAAAATACTTTAACGCGAGTCGTAACAGTGAATGGGTACCCCATGACTTGGGTATCAAATGATTATCGTTGCGGGTACGGCATTCACTGCTGGTACCTAGAATTTAAAAATTTCTAGAAAAGGTGGTTTTTCTCCCATTTTTCCATATTTTGCTACCCAAATCAACTCAATAATCAATACACACTTCAAAACCACTCCATATTCATCTTGTAACCTCAATTCTACTCAAATCATCTTTCAATACACATCTTTCTTCTTCAAGAACCTTCATAAATTATTCCCAAAAACAAATCTAATACGGGCTGCAACCCATAAGATAAACCAATTATAAAGATTAGTTAGGGTTTGGTTCTAAACCCTAACTCACTTACTTCAGAATTAATCCATGAATCCAACCTCAAATGGAGGATTCCATATTCTTCTTGTAATATTTGGGTATTTTACCAGTCCCATTTTCTATTAATTCTGTGGTTATGATGAAATCCTAACAAAACCCTAGGTTTGGGGATAAGTTACTAACCATACAATTGCATGGAAATTCATACAAGAATTCATAGTTCCATAGCTTTTTTATCTTCCTTTCTTCTCTTCTCTCTTCCTCTTCTTCTCTTCCTTCCTCTTCTTTCTTCTCCCTCTTCTCTCTTATCTTCTTTACGATTTGTCTTCCAAATGAGACCAAATTTAGTCTTAAATCAAAGATTTTTAGGCTATGTTTGGCTCCCAAAGTTTATTTTTGGGTTAAGTTTTCATTATTTACTTTAGTCTCAATTCCTCTCAGAAATCAAGTTAGGCATAATTCTATTTTAACCCATAGCCTTTTCATCTACACTTCTATGTTCCTTTTTGGCAAATTTACATATTTCAGCTTGTATCTTGTACAAATTCGAAGCTCTTTTAATTTCTCCATGTTTTGCATTTAAATTACGAAAAATTCAAATTATGCTTATAAAATTCCTAAACATGTCTGTAAAACGACTAGGTATATTTCCTGGTGTTACACACTAGTTCTTAATCAAAGACCCAACCTCGAAGTCGCGATGTGCTTTTGAGGTCGTGACATGAAACAAAGACAAGGGGTCTTTGCTAATGGAGGGATTTTCGTGTCATGACCAATCATTCAGGTCACAACTACATTTAAGCAATTAAGATAAAAACCTACCAGAAAAAAAGAGCAACCATAAGGTCGCGACACCATTTTTTGGTCGCGACCTGAAATAGAGACTGGAGAAAGGAAAATGGTTGCAATGAAAAGAATAGGGGTTGCGACCAGAAGGAAGGCAAGGAGACACCGAGGTCGCGACCTGGGGCTTTCCTGGGCCGCGACTAAAAATTCGACACTAATGAAGATAGAAGGTTGCCACAAAGATAATCTAGTTTTACCAAGTGCATGTAACCGAGACAAAGACAAAGGGCTCGCAAGGTAACAAAGAGGGTCACGATTTCTTTTGAGGTCACCAGAAAGCTTTTGATAAAGAGAAATTACTTAGTTGCAACCTGTTATCGACGTCGTGACAAGCAACATGTATGAGACGTAAGCTCAAACAAAGAAGTCGCAAATGTAAAAGAAGCCGCGACTTAGAACTCGAAGATGGCTACGTACATGTGGTCACAACTCCTCGGGCCAAGTCGCGACGTTGGTAATGCAAACAGCCAGTAAAGAGCCATGTCGCGACTCCATTTTGAGGTCGCACCACTAATCAAGGCAAGCAGTGGGAATCTAGTCACAACCGAAGACGTCGTCGCAACTAACAAGTACAAATGAAAGAATCTCAGGTGGCGACCCATTTTGAGGTCGTGACTAAAAATGCGAACCGGGCCTTCCTTTTAGAAATCCACCTGCAGCTCGAATCGCCCAATTTAGACGCTTATAAATAGCCTTATAATTTTTAGTAAAGTAGCTCCCGTCTTTCAATACCTTAAAACCGAGGAGGAGAAGGACTCATCGTATATTTAAAACATATTTTTTATTTTCTTTTTCTTTACTTTCTTTTTTCTCGATCCAACCAAAGGATCTGTAGAAATGATGAAGCCGATTTAATTTCTCTCTGATTTTCTTACCATTACCGCTTAAATTAATGGAGTCTGACAAATTCGAATTGCTCGTTTCGCCATTACACCATACGGTGTAATTTCTAATCAATGATCCATTTGTCTATCAGAATGCAAAGATTGAGAACGCTAGCTTCACTAGATTAAATTCCCACCGTTAGTTACGCCTTTATGCATCATTTAGAGAGAAATACTTCTGATTGAATTTATTTGATTGATGTTGTTATTGAATCGACCAGCTTCTCAATAGTAGACATTATACCATTTCAAGAATTGCTCTCCCCGCTCTCGATTTCCAGAGGCCCTCTACGTGGTCACAGAGGATAGAGATTCCCGAGAGTCGGAACGATTCCACTCAGGGGTATGATAGACTACCATTGACTAATTACTAAGCTCAAAGCTTACCTCGATAAATTCCCCTTTTCACTCATAATTGATGTCGAGGGAACATTTATCATCGTAAATAATCAGAGACTTCACCTTAATCTGAGGGGAAGTTCCTAACCCTGTGTTAGTAGAAATCTAATCAAGGGAAGGGAAGAACCATTAGATTAAAGGATGAGTCATCAATTGAGTTATAGAAGTTTTGCAGCAACCCTGTAAGGGGAAGCAAGAAATCTGCAGTCTCAAGAAATGGGTGTGAAGTATTGAGAAATAAAAATACCCAGATCTTGCAAGAAGGTCAAAAATACAAGTAGTTTGGGGGTTAGGATCCTTGTCTCAGAGAAGCAGGGGCCTCTAACCAAGCATATGGAGAAATCTAATTGCATATTAAGGCATCTGACAAATCCATCCAATAACATAATAGCAATGCATATTAATGCAGAATCGGGTTGTTTCGCACTTCCTTGATAGTGTTCATTTCTCATGGAAAACTCCGATTCATCCAAAAGATTTGTTCTTTATTTTATTTTATTTTATTTATTTTTATTTTATTTTTGTTTTTATTATTTTTTTGTGATTGTTTTGGAACATTTAAATTCCTTTTATATTCCTATGTATCGTTTGAATCCATTATCTTCTAGATTAAACCATCACTATTCACTAAGTTCAAATAGTGTGGACCTTAAGTAGTCAGTAGTTGATTCCAAATTCTTGTCAATCTCTATGGGAATATATCTGGACTTACATCCATTTTACTACTTGTATGATCTGTACACTTGCAGTGTCTTAAATTAAAACCATTTTCAAATTAAGCACAAAGCAATTTTATTAGTTATATCCAAGTAATTCCAGACAAAGATGCAAGAGAATCAGAAGGTTCTTGTAACTAAGTTAATTTGAAGGTTTTAGTCTATATAATCCCAAGCAAACAATAGTCCAGTGAGATTGTTGGTAATTAAAGTAGCATGCCATATACCTAGAACTTGGAATTAATCTAAATCTAATAAGAGGATAACCTAGGCTAAGTTTAGGGGACCAACTATTAAAGGACTTTTAGCACATGATCGAGAAATAATAAACCTACCTAAGTTGCCTAAGGAATGAGACCGTAATAAAGAAAAACCCAAGTGATTCTTCTCATTAAATTAAATCAAACCCTTTATCAATAAAAAATTTTGTTTTATTCAAAAACATCACTTTAACATTATAAAAATAAAATCTTTCTAAAATCAATAATATGGGATTAAAAAGCTCATTACGAAATCATAGTCTCCAATGAATACCTTGAAAAGCCACTATACGTACATTAGTTGCGGGCTACTTGTGCTTCCCCATTGTCATTGAAACAACCACCTGACACAGGATGAACCACCCTTTTGCTTAGATATAGAAGTGTTAGCTTTTTTCTGAGCACCCAATCTACCCTCAGCTGCCTCTTTCTATAGTCACAGGTTAAGTCATATAGCTTGCTGCAATTCCTCACTCTATCTCTTCCTATCTCACACTCCTCATCACTAGTATCATCTTCTATCACAAAATCCTCTTAGTTAGCACTCACTGTCACTAGCCTCTCTAAAAGCAGCTCATAAATTGGATCATCATCATCCTCGACTTATAACTACGCCAATCATAATAACTGGCTGATGATCTATTATTTTGCTTTAAGTTTGCTCGTTCATCGATAGTCAAGGTCTAGTATTGGTTTTTAGACTTGCAATATTGATTTTATTAAAGTTGATTGATTAGTTTTCAAAACAATAGGTTGGATGAGGTTCTAGACAAGATTGCTTTTCTTATAGGATTGATCACTTCAAATCATTGAATGGGGTTTTGGGTGGTCGTTTCAGTATTTCGTAGGTTGCCATCTGTGGGTTTTCAGTGAACTTCATGTACTATAGGGTTTTATTTGGATGAGGTGGCAGTGCCTTTATTTTTTTTTAATGAGGTGAAGTTTTTCCCCAACTTGCCTTTTTCTTTGTTAAGCTGGCAGTTTGTGGGCTTAATTCAGGAATTACTAAATTACGAGGTGGCCTCCCCGGTGTCAATTTCCTCTTTGGTTGTTAGGTCTTTTAGGCTAATGCCACATCTATACGGTTTTTAGCATCAATCATAGGCATAGCTTTTTGTTCATCTACTCCATGCAACACATACAAGTCAATGCACCTATTTGCCAAAACGATTTCAACAATTTGCAACACCTTCTTGTCATCATAAACCCTCCTTAACCCCTCCTCTACTATTTTACCTAGAATCAAGTAACATATCTCCTCAATTTTCATATGGCCCCGTTAAGACCTTATGTGTATACCAAATCTGGATATAATAATCCACAACAAATGATTCCAACCGCTTACCAATAATCTAGTTGAACACTTTTTTTTAGCCGCTGGTTTTCTTAAAATTTACTGGTCTAATCACTGCAAGCGCATATGTCATATGGCAAAGTGGATTTTTCACTCCTGACATCGCTCCTACAAAGATCGGCAAGAAAATCTATAGATCACTGGCTTCCCACATCAAGGTCATCACTATTGAAACTTCTAAATTTCTAAAGATGGAAATTAAACTGAAACTGAAATAACAAAATGAAAACAATAAAAATCTACTAAAATAACAAATTTGCTTAGATGTAATGCAAACTGGGAGTGGGATCAGTGTTCTAATCATCGATTTGCAACATGTTCTTTAAAACATATTTGTTATGGGTTTTGAATCCTGAACTTGTTCAAGAGCAAGGTAGTATAGCCTTGAATGCTTCCCCGACATCATTTCACTATCTAACACACTATATTCCTTTCTAGACAATATGTCTAAATAGCTACTTGTAAATCTGACCCTCTTAAGATTTGGCTGTTTTCCTTTCCAATACCGAACCATTTCAGAACCAAGTCCGCTACCTCCACAAAGTGTGATAACACAAGCCTCCTTCAAAGTAATGAAATGCATAATATAAGTCGAGCGCACTCTCCATCTCCTGATTATAATCTAGCTTAACACTGATCAAGATTGTTCTGCCGAACTAAGATGACACCTCTAAACATTAAACTGATAACCTCGCAGGTGATCCTTGAGCCTGGGAACATTCTTCTACTGGGCTGCCACCTGGCAAGGGAACCTTGAAATCACAAGTTATAGAACAATCACCTAATGATTTTTATCGATCGACATACAGAAAGCCACTAGTTCTAAATATATCAGTCCAGCATACCCCAAGTCACTGCTTGTGTGCTCTCAAGGTTCTCCATCTCTGTGTCACTCAGAGGGCCTCCTGAAAATCAGAGCACAGATACAACTCTATTATGGGTATAATGCTCTGATATCAAGAACAATTCACTACATGAACATATACCAATTAAATTCAGTCCAGTTTTCGGAACCCAAAATAGCATTTAAATACTACCAATCATAACCATAACACCAAATCCCTTCCCAGCAAGAGCTTAGCCTTCCATCACTGGTTCATAGATGACAATGACTAGTTGATCAGACAAATTCATTGAAGTTGTAAACATAAACTGAAGAAAAGGGATTCCAAAAATAAATTCCAAAAACCTTAAAGTTCATATAGGAAATGGAACTAAATATTCATTGATCTCAGCTCAAGATTACAACTCACACCAACTATTCAATTCAAAGAAAAGGAAAATAAAAGAAATACAAGAAGAAATGAAAAGAAATAAAATACAAAATTAGAAACTGCAATTAAAATCCGGTTTACGCTACTCCTAAAAAAATGGCTTCTTCAAATTCTAAAACTACTCTTATCTACTCCTCCTTGCACGCCCCTTTCAGAGATTGAGCCAAACTAGAAGCATCTATTTATAAGCCCTGTGATTCGGGGCCCTAAATGAGGAGGAAAAGGTTATACTCCTCAAAATCAAAATAGACTTCGCTCTTAGTCAGGTTTCTTTGTAGCAACATCGCTCTATGATGTCATGGCTCCATTTTGGTGTCGCTGACATTGATTTTAAGCAGTAAGCGCAATGTCACCATTCAATGTCAACGCGCGATATTGATCCGATAAGTCATGGCGATTGATATTGTCTCCAACATCGCGGCTTAGCTTGATGTTATACTGATCTTCATGTCGCTAGACATCGCCTCGATATCGCCAATGTCGACATCGATTTGATGTCTTCATTGTTGTGCCCATGTTTTGATGTCGCGACTCTTACTTGTGATGTCGTGACATTGAGTCGATGTCACAACATGGATCAGCTAATGTTGCAACTTAAGACTTGGTTGTTTGCTGATGTCACAACATTGGTCATCTGATGTCTGACTTAACGATGTAGTGACATTCCTAAGACGATGTAGCTTATTATCATTTCTTTCTACGTACTTTTGTCAAGTCGCTCTTCTCTAAATTCACAAAACATAAATAAAGTCAGACTCATAATTTTGCATTAAATTGACATTAAGCTCTAAAATATGCATGAAAAATTTGGTTGTTCTAGATGAGTTTCTATACTATCGTATTTCCACAATGCTTAGCCAATTCTTCAAGCCAAAACCAACTTAGTTCATCAGATCAATCAAAGCAATGTCCTCCTTCCCTCCAAAATACTTCAACCCATTGTTGCTCTTCTTAAACAATCCCTTGCTGGCCTCTTAAGTGTAACACACCCATTTATTAAAGAATTACCCTACCATACCCTGGCTATCCACAAAATCAGAACAATAAAATCTATATTAATCTATTACTTAAATTAAAATCAGAATATCTAAACATACCTAATCATTTAAATCAATAAATTAATCAAGTAATTTACTTAAATTAAAAATTCAGATATTCAAACACATGCTTTCAGAAACTCACTAAGTAGTCCAACAATCACCTCCGGTAGGCTTGGGTTAATGACACTGATTGAGTTGTTTGATGATTGTGGAAATTCACCTAGTAGTCCGATCATCACACCCGACAGGCTTGGGTTGGCAAAACTGACCGAGTTGTCTCATACTTGCGGAAACTCACTGAGTAGTTCGATGCTTGTGGAAACTCACTGAGTAGTCCGATCGTCACATTTGACAGGCTTGGGTCGATGAAACTGACTGAGTTGTCTGATACTTGCGGAAACTCACTGAGTAGTCTGATTGTCACTCTAGAAAGCCTGTTGGTGAACTAACTGAGCTTTTGAACTACGGATGGTGGTGGTGCTGGAGGGGATCTCGTGGTTAAAATAGAGGTGAGGGAAGATGGAGAGCATCAAATGAGTTTTCGAGAGAAGATGAAGAGGTTGTTAGGGCTAAAATGAGAGAATCTGTTTGTATAGAGGGGAGGGAAGGTGAAGTGCATCAAATTTGTTTATGGAAGAGAAGAGGCTATAGCTAAAATGAGTTTTGGAAGGAAGAGGGGCCATGTGTAATTTTTTTTAACTCATTTATCCCATTACCCGGGTACTTAATTACTTAGTATACGGACCCCTAAACGTGGATTCACCCTAGTTGGGCAAGAGGGTGACTAACTTAAGAAGACCGACCAAACTACAAGGGGATTGTTCTCGCTAATTTCCCTTTAAATCGATAAAAAAAGATTCAAATCCAAGTAAATTATAAGCCTACAAAGTTGATGAATTGCTGCTTGCAGTCCTTATATGTCCAGTCCGGCAACCCTTACACATTATACAACTTTTCCACAAATAACAATAATATTATGGATGGTATTCTTCTGGTTTTTGTTTGTTTCATTGACAATGTTTGTTTTGCCTTATATGTAAATCGTTATTGTTCACAACCGCAAACCACTGTCCTTTGTTTGTGTAATGACTACTCATCCTTTTCAGTCTTCTACCAGAAGAAAAGTAAAGAGGTACTGACTTGAATGCGCTGGTATTTGCCGACATTGTTCAAATGTTCATTCTCATTCTGATAAATAAAACAACATTGAAAATCATTAGAAACAGAATAAATTAACTTAGCATCATGTGGTGAGTCTCAAACGAAGTGCAATGTGTTTATAAAGCCGGGCTTGGTTGTAATTGGTCAATATATACCCGAAGAAATTCCATATGCCGCGATTTAATAACTTAGGCAGGCACCAATTGTAACTAAGGCCTTAGTGTGTAGGAAAGGTTGAATCTTATTTATCCTAATAGATTGCAAACCAGGCAAATCTCAGTGCAGGAAGATTCAGAACTTAATATTTCCTTATGCACATCCTCATCAGTCATCTTTATGTCAGTTAAATAAACTAAAAAGAGTCACATTCCTTTCCTACTATAGCTCCAAATATGCACTCTTGTAAGGAATAAGGAGTTTATCTCAACCAAGCATTCTGCTGAGAGTATGCTTTTGGCAGCAGGCCCCAATCAAAACAAGTGTCCCAAATATGTACCAAATATTGCCGCAATCTTGAGTAAACATGGCTGCAATCCTCCACACCAGTCCCCGCACTGTAAGCCGCTCAAACTAACTGCTACAATGGTTGAGAAATATTTGAGACCATTATATCCTTGCATGGGATCTTTCTCTTGGAACAGTCTTCTAAGGCACTAGAAATGAAGAAAGGGGAATTTGGAAACAAAGTTTACAGGCAATTTCAGTTTCAATTCAATCATGGAAACTTGTGCAATAGGAAATTTTACATCAATTTAGTGCTCCTTTAACTTCTTCAACTGCAAAACAAGCCCTTGGAAAGGAAAAGAAGAAATATTGACTCATGTAATATCCGTAATTGCATAAGAGAAAAGCCAGATTAAATTCAATGAACTCCTTTTGATTATGTAAACCATAAATGTGTTTTAAAGCCATGCCCGTGTGATTATGAGACTGAATAGACGATGCCTTACAGCATACCTGAAGGAAGCGACACCAGTAAGGAACCACGGCAACTATAAAGAAGAAAGCCTTATAGGCATCTTTGGTCTTGCAGGTGTTCTAGTTCCACCCTATAGTGACCCCAACCATAGTAGCATACAAAGAACTCTAAACTTCTAAATGCTTGCACCTGCAACAGAATTATAATCAACGGAACTGCTAATGAGCTAAACCAAAGCTAAGAATCTGTTTGGCTCATGTTATAGAATAAACTGTCATCCAAGTTAATCCGCTAGTTAGCTGGTCTGCCAAGAAAAAGTCTGGGAGTGTGACCTGTAGAGGACATGAAGAAAATTGTAAATAGATAAATCCATTCATTTTCCAGCTTCCCTATCCTTTTCTTTTTGCTATATTTCTAACAGCATCTTATTACCTTGTAGAGAGGTGCACAGATACATTTAAAACAAACATGAGAAGGAAACCTGATTTGAGCGATAAATGATGTTGAATGGGCAGACCAAAAAATTCACAAGCTGCAGAAGAAAGAAAACGGGTATTAAGAGTATTCTGAAGTTGATGGGGCTAAGAAATAGGGTTCATCAGGATGATTCCTACCACCACAGTCAGAGGGAAAAAGTTCAGTGATGGCATCGTAGGACTCTGTTTTGGGGTCTCATTTTCAAGCCCAGGTCTTAGAAATATGCCACTTAGTCTGCAAAGTTAGTACTGAAGTCCAAAAACCAGGTGAAAACATCGCGATAGCCCAACTGTGTTCCTTCCTTAAAACCAAATATAAATGAGTAATTGACTTATTTCTCGCCAAAAGTATATATTCCCAGCGTACATGTACAAGTGGAGAACAACGAAACTTGAATGTAAAGCTGCAAGTTAAAAAGTACTGATCATTAAAAATCTTAGGTAATCACACCTATCATATGACAAAAAATTAAAGGTAGTGGGATTGGTTTTCTGAGCTAATGTTTCAGAACCTATACTTCCTGCATTCATTTTTAACAATCTACACTCATTTTTCTCGCCAAAAGGCTTCCTACACTTTAACACATCTATAAACGTGGGAAACGAAAAAGGTGGTAGGGAATGGATTTTTACCTATAGTGAGGGAACATGTTCTGCATGTATCGCGTTCTTTCTTGCTTAAATTTGAGTAATACAAGATCCCGGGTATGGATGATCAAAATAACGGATACTAAAAGTGATACTGCACAGCCAGCAAAGAAACCTGAGAACTTTCCAGTAAACAGTTTCAGCGACAAAGATCTAGTAAATATTAAATTGAAATGTTCACATTTCAGATAAATAAAAAATACATATTGTGAAGAGTAATAATTGACCTAACGTAAAAGTTAGTTCCATGCTTTTCTCTTCAGTTTTTTGTCTCAAGATCTTCATCCCTTTTCTACGGTTTGAGTTGGAGAAATGCTTGACGAATGTAGCTTCCACCCTCTCCATAAGCTTGTTAACCTGTATCCCAATACTCATATCAGATTAAAACCCCTTGGAAGATCAATCATTTTCACAACTACATTCCCATTCAAGAGTAGCTCTGTTTTTCTCAATTCCTCATACTCCCTGGGCCTGCCTGGAAACTATTCCTAAGAGCAACATTCTTGGAATAACACGTTCGCGTAACCACTCAACTTAAATAGTCCATCAAAAACTTAAATATTACCCAAAAAAATTCAAAGATTTCTTGTCACATTCTGATTTCTTTAATTAAAAAAATGAAATGATTTAGAACTGACTGCTGGCTCTAACCCAAAGATGCTCCAACTCTTGCTTTTAATGTATGAGTGTTAGAATTGGATTTGGCAAACAGGGCTAATCTGACCTTAATCAAAAGGTATACTGATGCCCACCACATACTTTGTGGGATATGAAATGCTGTCTCCATGTTAAAGTGACATGAAGGGCAGTGGAGCAGTTTGATGGAATCAAATTGTTGAATTGGTTAGAGAAGAGACGTTTTCTCACTATACTTCTTCCATTTTTAGAAAATAATTCTCTCCTGAAAAAACATTGAAAATGATTTAGTTAGAAACCAAAAACTCTACATCGTGAAAGTCATACTTGTGTTAGTGCAATAAGGGTGGTTCTCATTTGTATTCCATTCATGACTCGAGCAGCGATGCTTTTGGTGAAATACCTGAGATCCAAGCTGCGCCAGGCTCTTATTCATTTTGAGTTTTAACAATGAGGATAAAAAAGCCAGCCCCACATGCTCAAAACTAAATCTCCATACCCTTTCTAAGAAATGAAATCCTCCAACAATTTTGGACTATTAAAAATCCAAAGACAAATTTATGCGCCATGCTTATATGGTAGAATTTTCTGCTTTCTATTCAAACTTTTCGAAACTCGAAAAACACGTTTAGTTATTAGACTCAGATAAAAACAAAATTAAAACAAAGCAAAATGAATTCACTATTTTCAACATTTTATATATTAATCAAAATCATTTTTATGATTAGTTTCTTACTTAATTGTAAATCGAAAAACAAGGGATTTATTTTCAACATTTATAACTTCATTTTCTTAAAATAGCTTAAAACTGATTTTCTTATTCTTTATTTTCAATCAAATTCAGCACGAAACGATTTTCTAAAATGAAAAACTAAAGACAAATACATTAAAATTTTCATATTCGAATTTAGATAGAAATAAAATTTTCGAACTAAATGAACAAGTTTCTCGATGTAGTATTTGTTTGTTTCCATGTTTGATTTTTTTTTTTTCATTTAATTAGTGATTATGGGCATCCTGACCTGTTGAAAGCAAGATAACACTCATCCACCTTTTTGAGGAAAGCTTTTGATGCACGTTTTGATGTTATCTGCAAACAGTAAGACAAATAACTAGCTCAGAACCAAATCTATCATTCAATTTATATAAGCTATACAAATTTACATCAGATAAAACGAAATAGAAGAGTCCCCTTCAAACCTCTGAACTTTCCGAAAAATAATAAAAAAATTAAAATAAATCTTAAAAAAAGTAGTTTGAAAAATACCCTATATATAATGTAGTTTTCCACATCATCAAGCCATGTCATATTGATGCTCAAAATTTTCAAAATTATAAAGCAATTTCTTCAAAAACACTTTTAGTGTAAATTAAAAATTTCAAAATATGAAGCCTTTAAAAGACACTTTCATCTAAATGGGTAGTTGTTTATTCAAAATATTTTGCCAGAACTAAAAAATTTTCAAAATTACGAAATATATTCAAAAGACACTTTCAACAAAATAGTGTAAAAGTGTCCCTTCAAAAGACACTTTCAATGTAAATTAAAATTTTCCAAAATTATGAAGGTGTCTTTTCAAAAGACATTTTCAAAGAAATAGTACAAAAGTGTCTCTTTAAAATATATTTTCATTATAAATTCAAAATTTTTAGGTCATGGGCTGCTGCCTATTCAAAATACACTTTCAATTTAAATATCGAAATGCTGCCTTCTTCAAAAGACACTTTCAAAAAGTTAAATAAATAAGAAAGAGATTCTTAAAGCGATTACTCGCGTAATTTTCAAATTGGTGTACCCACTATGACTGTCTATTCGGGGTATCTTTCTCAATGAAATACTCGCAAAAGTGTCTCTTCAAAAGACACTCGCCAGAAATTGAAAATTTTCAAAATTACGGGCTGCCTTTCAAAAGACACTTTCAAAGAAATAGTACAAAAGTATTTCTTTAAAAGACACTTTTAAGGTAAATTTAAAATTTTTTATAACATGGAAGCCTCATTCAAAACACTTTTAATGAATAATGAATGCTACTTTTCAAAAGATACTCACAGAATTAAATTTTAAAATTTTAGAAAGTGTCTCTTCTAGATGGCACCAACTATATTGGATTTAGGAATATTTTTAAACCTATTATATTTGAAGAATTTTTAATTTTTTTTATACTAGATGTCTAAAAACCCCCTCCAAACTCCTACCAAGAAAGAAGAGGGAAGAGTGAGGGCCTCAATGATTTTTCATCAATCGCAGCTTTTTCAGTCTGAGCAATAATAATTGTATTTTTTAATAATTCGATGTGAATGGTATTATAAACATCTTCAAAAACAAAAATCCTGAAGTTGGGCTGAAAAAGCCTTGACTTTATATGCGTTTTTCGTATTTTCCTTTTGTAAAATAAAATTACATAATAAGTCATTGAAATTTTAATTAAACAATAAGATTAATTTCTTAAGTTTCATAATAAAACTTGTAGTAAAATGATTATCTGTCCAAACGGTATTGAGAAAAACATTGATTATAAGATTATGAAAAAATGAAATTTATAATAAACTATAATGAGTTAGTTTTAAGTTATTGTTCAGAATTTTTTTCTATGTAATTCACCATTGACACGTTTGGCTCAGTGGTTAAGTGTTTGAAGGGGTATAAAAGAGACTAGATTAGAGAATATTACAATGTTATAATACAAAATGAATGAATGCAAAAAAAAATCATCATTGACAAAAATAAAATTAAAATAAGTAAATGAACAAAATTTCATAATCTTATTTTTCATTCAATTTCTGTTATATATATATATATATATATATATATATATATATATATATATATATATATATATATACTTGAAAAAGAGAGATTAGAAGATTACATAGGGAGTAATTGATATGATAATCTATAGTTTAATTGGTCCTTTAATAAATCTAATATACAGTTTAACTAATCAAAGTCATGTGTCAATATTTAATTTGCCTTTCAAAACTTTTATTTAAAAAAAAAAAAAAAATCGGCTTGCCAAATTCCCTTCTCTTCATTCAATTAATGTTACATGTCATGCTGGCTTCAAAATTTTTAACTTTTTTAAAAATTCAGTTTTATCCCACCATCTCTCTCTCCATCAACTGATACTTTATGCTGGACGTTCATGAACATATTTGTGGGAAAACCGGATTCATCGCAAACCTCCTACAGCTGACTTCATGCCCTGGTCAAACACCAACAACAAACCACCCACAAAAAGTCTTGCCGAAAACTACATGAAATTCCAGCTTGATCAGGAAGGCTCTTCTCTGAAGAAGCTCCCAACTCTCATCTTCAGTTAAACAGTTTGGTTGGTATAAGAAGGCTCGTGGATCCGCATGTGAGGCCACCGTTTTTTTCCTCTTCTATTTGATAAACCCTCATCATCACTCATGTTCTTAAATTTCTTCATCTGTTATGAAGAATGAGTCATCATTTTGATTAATATTTTCTGTACAATGGTTCTGATCTTGAATTGTTGAGATAGAGCTCCATGCCAAACAATCAAAATGACGCCTACCACCACCATGATGTTACACCTTCTTTGCCAATGTGGTTTTACCCAGCCCCCCATACCCATATCGACACAACCGAGTGTCTATGGCCCGGTTCCACTACTGTTCTACCACCATCTTTGGCGCCGACGCCTCCGGCATAAGCGCGCCGCCAAGGAGCTCCGCTTAGAAGGCCACAACATCTTAGTGTTCAAGGGATAGGGCCAAGACGGCGCGTGGGTGTACGACCCAACTGTGGAGGCAGACCGACTTGAATCAGACCCATCCCGAACCATAGTACACTCAAGCATCTACGGCTCCCTCCTCACCAACCTTGCCAGAGACAATGGCTTCAGAGCACAAATAGGCTCCTCTCACCAATTTGAACCCAATGGGTACCCTATTTGTCCGTAGCTTGCGCAGCAACAAGCAATCTTCCATGGCGTCTTTCAGGTAAGCCTGAATCATGCCAATAACATTTGCCACTCTTATCTTTGTTATATCAATAAAAATGATGTATCTTTGTTAGAAAACTTTGCTTTTGTGTGCAGAGGGTCAATAAGAGGATTGAAGGTGGAAGTGGAGGAGGAAAGAAAGAGAGGAAGACAGGGGATGGGTATATTTTTTTAGAAAATAAAATTTTTTGAAGTCAATCAGATATTGACACATGGCATAAGAGAGGAGAGAGGCCATATATAATTATTTTAACTTCCTTAATTAATCAATGATGGCTAGAGATCAATACAAAGCAGACCCCAAAATGTGAGATTGTTCTTAATTAAATAATAGGTAAGACTAATGAAAAAAGATGGATCAAACAATGAATTATTTTTACCAATTGTCCATGATCATCATCATCATGGTTTGTTATTGATATATGTACCTAGTAATTAGCATTTCGTTTTACCTTTTGCCAATAGAAATCTTGCCTTGATATGGCAAAGATGAAAGAAAACCTAAAGAGAAATAAATCTTTTGAGTTTTGAGAAAAGCACCTTGTCATATTTCTTCATGATCTTGGAAAATGCCAACGAATTCATGAAGCTGTTTCATAGATAAATGATTGTTAGTGTTAGTATGAGCAAATAAACAAATTATGTGGATAATTTACCTGTAGCTTTTTAGCAGTCGCAGCTTGTTGTAGAATTCAATAAAAGTCTGCTTAAGCTGATTTTCAACTTTCTCTAAATTTTCCCCGGTGAAATTCATCTCTCTAGTCTGAGGAAGGTTGAGACAGCCTGTAATCGTGGATCGAGGTGTCTCCAAAGTGTTGTTCATTTTCACATGTTCGAGTACTTGTAACGGAGCTGGTCTGCTGACCCTGATGCTATTTGGCTTCCGATCTTGGCTACTTTTCTCAGTAAGTTTAAGCTTCTCCACATATTTGTTTTCAGTAAATCTAACTGTATCTGATTCCGCAATCTTGCTGATCATCCCCTCTTCTTCTTCAATTATAGCAGTCCGAGAGATTGAATCCATTCTTCCTGCGTGTCAAAACTTAAAATGATCAGAGTTTGGGCAATCACATAAATTTGCCTCAATTTATTAGAAAAAGCTTACGATTCGATCCAGCTGCAGATGGAGTGGTGGCGGAAAGCGCTTGAGTTGAATTTGCGACATTCAGAGAAAGGTGAACCATCTCTACAGAACAATCCACGAAACCTTGTGGACTCCTCACTTTTACTCGAAAAGCAATTAAAGCATCCATTTGCTTATTCAATAATGCTGCCCTCTATCTCATCACCTCCTCCACTTAGACTTGTAAAACTGACAATCCTTATTGAGCTCCTCCTCAAGCCTTTTGAAATAAAGAAGCTCTATTTCTCCTTCGTCGGTTTTAAATATGGGCGACATATACTCGGAATAATGCTTAGAGTCTCCTATCTCTGCCGAATTCATCAGACTATCTTCAATTTCGACATCCGTTGGTAACGGAGTGGTGGATTGGTTTTGCCGTTGTGTTAAGCCACCGAAAGCTCGGACTAGTGCCGCGTTTCTGCTGCAGCCGGAATGAGGTGGTTGGTGACTTTTGATTTTTTTGACGGAGGCGTTGCAATTCTTTTAGAAGATTCTTGAGATCATGGTAATCCATATATGCTTCTTGCCATTCCGGCACCATTTGTGCCTTGAACTCCTTTCCGAACTTCATATTCAAATTGTTGCATCGATCAAGATGATGTTAGTGTTCAAGTTGTATCACAAAGTTAAAAGATGAAGAGAAAACTCGAATATCTGAGAATATGCCTGTTTCAATAGGAAGGCAAAGCTCTCACCGATCAGTGGTTGAGGCCTTTACCATACTTATAAATGCGAATTTGGCAATGTAATTAATTCTCGGAGAAGAAGACAACTGGGAATGGAGACTATTAACTGAATCATGAACCCACTTGACCTCCCACTATAGTGAGTAAAGGAACCATCCCTTCTTGGTGATTTTAAGTGAGCTGTTCTGATCATTGAATCTATCGAGAGAGATAGAGTTTCTGAGGTAAACATTGAATTCTGCCAGTTGCACGCCTTAAAATGTGCAAACCGGCATATGTGACGATTGTAATTAATGTTTGAGATATTTGGAGTTTGATAAACTTTCCGGGTGAAGGAGAATGAAACAACACCACCCCAGAGACAACTGGGAGTTTATTAGATAATGGAATCTGGAATTCTTTCTTGACGACTATAACTGTATATACGGATTGAACGCTTATAAGCTTTAAATAATTATGCCAAGCTCTACAGAAAGGTCTGGAATGGGATAAGTCACAAGAAGGAAGGGATCCAACATTGTGAGAGCACAAAAAGCCTGTGAGGGGTCCAGCTCGATGCACAAGCCCAACCTCAATACACCTACACAAGTATCGATCTACACAAACACCAGTATTAGCTTGACCGCCATATCATCTCAAGACATGCAACTTTGGGCTTATTTCGACCAAAGCTTGACCCAAGAAGACAGCTGCAAAGACTCCTGCTGACAACAGGCCAACTTGGTCCAACGCATCACCGACCACCACATACTACACAAACCCACTCGCATTAAAGCACACTATGCCTCCACCCCACGAACCCCACAACCATGATGGACCAAAAGCCAATAATAGGGCTATGATAGTAGGCGTGATGCATGTAAAATAAAATTGTGTACTCCTATTGTATGCAAGTGTATGGATCATATCAACTAATATAGAGTATGAGAAGTAATAGTGTTGGTCCCACAAGGAAAAGGGTTACTAACTATTGAAATTGGGTAATTCCTAACTTTATCTGGATGATGGATTGAGGTGAAAATAACTAACTAAAATCCTAAGCTATCATGCAAAGACACGTGAAATACAAATGGAAAAGCCTAGGGTTTAGATTTCCATTTAGTTACCTAACAGTATTGTTTCCAATTTTTCCTTTAATTAACATCCTAATCACCTATTCATGGTAAGTCTCTACTATCATGTATATATCTTTCGACAACCCACAATCTACTCCTAGGGTTCAGGTATTTTGTATCTCTACTCAACCCCGAAACCTTACAAGCACAATGAACTTGGGAAACCCTAATTACCACACAAGACCCATGAGAATCTCTTGTCAATGGTGAAGTGTGATGCCCTAAACATGAAGTGGTCTAATCCCACTTCTTATATCTCTTAATTGAACTAATAGTTATTAGATGATGGTAATCATAAATAGGCATGAAAATCATAATGGGACATTTAATAGAAATGTCCTTAAAATATCAATTAAAAGACAAACAGTGTTCAAATACATGAATCACAACTAAACTTCATCTAAAACCCTATAAATGAAAATCAAAACATGATGAGAAGAAATACAATGAAAGAAGGGAAGAAAAAACATAAGCAAACTCCTCCTTCAATCTTCTTCCTCCCCAAGAGATGTGCCCTAGGGTTAGAAACCCTAGAAGTTTATTTCGTGCTCTCCCGTAAGAGGCTTGAGAGCCCTCCTTTGGGGATCTTTTTTCAAAACCCTAAAAGTGTTCTTCAAATAGCTCTCCTTTGCATGGGCTCTTCATCGGGTCAGATCTTAGGTCATCGCATTACGTCGTGAAGCCGTGGTCAAGGTCACCACGTGTGAGCACAGGTGACTCCAGTCTCTGGCCACATTGCAACGTCATGGCTTGCACGTCGCGATGTGAGTGCATGTTGACGTCACGACGTGGTGCACCCGCAAGACCCCATTCCTGGGGCTCGACCCAATCATGACCGAACCGAGTCCTGCCGCTAGCAGGTTCATGTACGCAAAACATATACAAAAACAAAAATAATCAAGTAGCCGACATCTCCATTTTGTGAAGTAAACACTTAAATATGTGCTAAGTTTATTTCACACTGAGAGGCCCATTAACATTACATTTATACAAAAGTAATAATTTATGTGCCATCAAGCCTTTTTCAAAATGATTTACAAAATAGATGTCTTAATTCAAATTATTTTTATAAAATTTTAATGTTAAAAAAAATGGAGTTAATGCATATGTCAGAGCATACTCCGTAATTCTTTCTCTATGACTCCGACGCCTCCTCGATTCGCCTCGTCTGCTCAATCGCACATGCAAGATTGATAAAATAATATGCTAAGCATTTTCATGCTTAGTGGTTCTATACAATTTCATTCTTCTACTTCATTTTGAGTCAAATCATGAAGTTTTACTAAACAAACTTTCAAATCTTTTTAGATGATCAATGTCAATATAATACATATACTTATTTCATATACAATCATTTATGGTTCATTGATCATCCCAAATATACACTTTCATATTTAATAAATCATTTATAATGAAATTATGCATTTCACCATACTCTTTTCATTTCAATTTGCAATCATGCTTTTCAATACCAATATGTTAACAATTCAAAGTCAATTCAGTTCGCAGTACTGCTAATTTGACCCTTATTGGTATACCAATATATCCTTAATGCAAAATAAATGGTTAACATTCTATTAAGGGTGTTAAAATCCTTAATAGCAAAATAGAGTACAATATGTACATTTGTATAAACGGTTCATTTTCAATACTCATGCAATTTTCATATGCAAACATTTCACAATCAATCAGCTTCAAATCAATTAAAACAAATCAATATGTTTTTCTTATACATTTAGAACAAATATTTAAAAATTCAAAACGAGAATAGCGTATGCGTAACAAACCACCCATCTCTTTCTTTTGCCTTGCCACAATCTGCTCCCAAAGTTAGTAGATCCTCACTGCCCCTAGCAAATCACACACATCACATTTAGTGAACTAAAGACAATCACACACTCGCGGCTTTCACGAGGTACTAAGATATTTTTTCACTTAGTTTCATTCTTAATCAACCCATTAATCATTTATTAGTATCCAACTATCGGTGTAATGAATACACAAGGTGTTTGTAAAAAAATCAACGGTTCACCGCGAATGCGAGGTCGGCCGCACAGACTGAGGCTTTACGTCATGCACTGAGGGATGCCAAATATGGCACCTCGCCTCATTGCCGCTGGTGTATCCCACGCCGCAGTGGGTTCCCCACGCTATAGCGTAGGAGCCCGCTTTGGCCCGGTAAATTTTTCGCCTCTTACATTTTTCTTCCAAAATCCAAAACCTAAACAAATCAATGGAATCACTCCCAATAACATCCCTAATATCATCCTAAACCAACTACGAGCAAAACCTATGGATGGATTAGGGTTTTTCAACCTAAACATCATTTAAAGAATTTATTCTGCTCTACCTTAAATCCCTTTCAATCTTCTTCTACCTGGCATGTTTGATCATTTAGAAGTAAAGGAATGGGAAGAAATCAAACAAAAATCACTTTTCCCCTTGCAAAACCTCAGCTTTTCTCCTCTCCCTCTCAAAAATGTTTTTGCAAGCAATGGGGAGATTTCTAAGACCAAATGCATCAGCCACTTATCCATCTTGGGCGCTGTGTTTGGCACATCAAAAACCCATTTTTGGATTTAAGTTGCCTCAATTTACCTTATAGCACATATATCACTTCTACTTGCACTTAAACACAAACATTTTCTCAAATGACCCTTAGGTCCTCATTTTACATTTTTCCATTTCTTTTTCCTTTTTTAAGACTTGCTTATTTCTCCAAAGCTCAATCAATTTCTCTATTTTAGCATATAACATTTAATCATATACTCACATATTCATTTCATATTTCAATTTATCAGCTTTTCAAAACTAAGTTTGCCTTAATTCTATTCTAATATAATAAAATTATTATAGAAATTCTAGGGTATTTTTGGGGCTTTACAACTCTCCCTCACTTAAGAAAATTTCGTCCTCGAAATTACCTTCATTAAACAGTTGTGGATATTGTTGTCACATTGTTTCTTCACTTTCCCAAGTGGTTTCTCCACAACACTTTGACTAACGGGATCTTCTCGTTCCGTAATTCTTTCACTTCGCGAGCCAAAATCTCCACTGGCTCTTTTTCATAGGCCAAATCTGGTCTTAGCTCAATTGTCTCTGACAAGACTACGTGCGATGGATAAGATCGGTACCTCCTTAGCATCGAGACATGGAAAACATTATGGATCTTTTCCAAGTTCGAAGGTAATGCTAATTTGTATGCCACTGGACCCACTTTTTCGATCACCTCATAGGGGCCAATAAATCTAGGGCTCAACTTGCCATTTTTCCTAAATCTCACCACCTTCTTCCAAGGCGATACTTTCAAAAAACACTTTTCGCCGGATCTCATGTCGACATCTTTCTTTCATGCTCAGATATGATTTTTGTCTCATCTAAGTGGCCACTTTCAATCTCTCAATCATTTTCACTTTTTTTCTTCGCCTCAGATCCAACTGTGGCCAATCACTCTTTCTTTTTCTTCAATTCCGGTCCAACACACCCAGAAATTCTCTATTTTCTTCCATATAAAGCCTCGTAAGGCGCCTATTCCACACTTGATTGAAACTCATGTTGCGCACAATTTAATCTCATGGGAATGTGTCGATCCTAATCACCCTCATAGTCGATCACACAACTCCTTTCCACATATCTTCCAGAATCTAGATCACTTTCTTCCTCGATCATTCATCCGTCTCGCTGGACGGAACGCTGTACTAAAATTCAATCGAGCCCAAGGCCTCGCACTTTCCCAAATCTCAAGTAAACCTCTGATTCGTTTGAAATAATGGATACAGAGAATCCATGTAATTCAACCATTTCCCCTGATGATACGCCTAACTTGTCAAGTGAATAGCCTGGGCTCACCGGTGAAGTGAGCCAACTCTGGTCAATCTGGCCCACTACAACCCAATCAGTCATGCTTCTCCCCCGTTAATGTGGCAACTCAACCTAAAATCCAAGTAAGATTTGTCCCATTTCCACTTTTGCAGATTCTTGGAGTTACAATAATCCCAAGGAACTTGATGCTTTGCTCACTCTTTCGACAAACCAAACATTTACAAATTTGACACATTCTTCATTCCGACCACGTAATGACATTTTCAAATCTTAATACATCTTTATGCTACCGGATGGGATACAAATAAAAGATCTATCATGGTGCCTCTTCAAGCTTTGGCTTTCTCAAAATCATTACCATAAGGTACAAACTCCGATCCTTATAATACAAAACTCCATTCGTTCACTATAAATCCCTGGCCTTTATCATTTTCAATTTGATTTCACTATGGCAAAATCTTTCTATCTATCTTTGTGCTTCTAGCACTCTGCTTAACATCTTCTCGCCGCTATCAATTATGCCACCACAGCACTATCGCTTGATAACAATGAAAATGGGCATTCAACGCCAAAGCGTTGTAATGACTTCGCCAGCACATACGACGCCGGGCTTTTCTCAAGATAGTCAATCATACAATCATAATCCTTTATCAACTCCATCCATCGGTCTCAATTTAAGCCTTTGTCGAGGGCAAAATTGTTTAAGACTTATGATCAGTAGATGAAACACTTTTCTCCATGCCAAATAATAACTCAATTCAACAAGAAATACAATTGTATTAATTCCACCAGCAATTTTCACTGCTTCAACGATTTCAAGAATAGTTTACTATTTTACCTCTTCTCTATTAGTATATATCTAAACCATTTAGCGATTTATTCACTAAAGATCTGGTCTACCACAAAGTTTAATTCAGAGGGCTCGGATTAAGAATGCTTCAACTTATCAAAACTTCGACATTTTCACTTCATTCATACTTTACATTTTTCCTTGAGCATCTTCACATCGTGTGGGTCAGAGTCATTAAACCCTTAATCCTAATCTTCTGTAGTAACCTGCCAGTCCCAGGAAACTACGCACTTCTATAACATTTCTTGGTGGCTTCCATTCGACAACCACTTCTATTTTCTTCGATCCACCTGGACCTTCTTTTTGATGGCAACGTGCCCAAGAAAGGACATCGTATATTCAACCAAAACTCACACTTGCTCAATTTCAGATACAACCCGGCTTCTTTCTCAAAGTCTCTCACACTGCTCTCGAATGTGTGCCGTATTCTCACCACCAATACACAAGTATGTCGGCCTATGAACACTCCACGAGCAACCGATCTATACACGGCCTGAAAAACATAATTCATTAGGTCCATGAAAGTCAGCTGAGCATTTCCATATTAAACCAAACTGCATTACAAGGAACTCATAGTCGTCCATATCGCGTCTAAACATCGCTTATGCACATCCACACTTTAATTCTCAACTTATGATACCGAGATTCGCAAATCTATCTTCGAAAAGAGATATTTGAACCTTCAATTATTAACAAATCATCAGCACCTCAGTAATGTATACTATTCTCTAATTGCTAATTTGAATCAATGTCAATCATAATACATAATGAAGTGTACCATCTTTCTTTCTTAACAAAGAGCAATTTTGATTCCCCATGGCAGATACACTGGATGAGCGTAACCTTTTCTAACAGATCTTGCAACTGCAATTTCAATTCCTTTAACTCAATCTGAGCCATTCAAGACGCAGCAATGGATGCTCAGGCACCAAAGAAACGCTCAAGGAAGCAAACTCAATCTCCTCTATGGAGGCAATCCCGAAACTCTTTCTAAACACTTCTCGGAAAGTCACTAACTGTAGGAAATCGGATAAGACTAGACCTGCCTCACTGTGACAATCACATAAGCCAAGTAGGTCACACCTTCCGCACCATTTTCTCTGCACAATGAATATCACATTAGAGAGGTGGCTCGACCTCCTCACATAAGTTAGTTTCATCCTCATTAGTGTCCTTAAGGTCACTTTTCATTCAATCCACCATCACTTGCATCGACAACCACCATCCCCAAAATCACATCAAACTCCTTAAAGGATAATTCGATCAAACTCCGCAGGAAACTCATGCCCCATTTGACAGGCAATTCTATCCACCCCATTCACACAATAACACTATGCCCGAGCTGGTTTGTCACCAAAATGTCACATACCTTGGCTTTCCACTCCTCAAATTTCCCAAACCAGGTATGTCAATATAAATATAGATAATATCAATCCAGCTCAACCAAACGTACAAGATATCGCAGATTGAAACATCATCATCACATCCGAGTCAAGATTCTTCCACGCCTTCATCAGATATGTTCAATTGGAGCACGTGCATCCCGCTTCCACCTCGCCCGAGTTACTTCGTCTACCCAGTATAACACCTTGGTCGCCTTCCGTGCCACCGGCTTCGCACTCTAAGTCTAGGTAAGCAAATGAACGGCTCAGAACAATCTCTCTCTATGCTCACGGATCTGAAAATCAAAACAAGCACCCAGAAGCTTCCCAACATTGCCTCCCTTATGATTCTTCCCACAATAGAGCAATGAAGAGCAAATCATTCCCAGAAACACACCTCCCCGTGCACTCGCAACCGATGGTACCATGTAGGGCAGCATTCTACTATAGCCCGAGCTTCGATCCTTCGGGCATTCTTAGAGATAGGTCACCACTTTCAATCATCGCCTATCACTTTGCACTTGTGCATTGATAAAACAACATTTCAAGTGATTTTCGCTAGCTGCCTCTATACAATTCCATCCTTCTCTTCGCTTGAGTCAAAGGATAAAGTTTTACTAAACAAATTTTCAAATCTTTTTTGATGATCAAAATGCTCAATACAATACATATACTTATTTCATATAATCATTTATGGTTCATCGATCATCCGTACATACACTTATACAATAAATCTAAGAGAACAAATTATGCATTTCAATGCTCTTTCACTCTAATATGCAATCATGCTTTTCATCACCACAATATGTTAGTCACAACCAAAGTCACAATTCGGTTCTCATTTCCTTAATGAATTTAATCATGTTTTAAGTATTGGGATATCAGAATCACCTAGACTACCTCGTTGGGTGCAAGTCTGATAAAAATCTTTTTTATACTCGACCCCCGCTAGTTGCCGATCAAGGCTGCTGTAAAAAACTCGACTTCTGCCAGAAACAATACCGATAATATCCCGCTGTCACTAATTTTATGACACATCACGCTGGAAACTGTTAGCATTCACTAATTCGACCCTTATCGTATACCAATCCATCCTTAATGCTAAATAAATGAAGCAACATTCTATTAAAGGCGCTCAAATCTTTAGAAAAATAGAAAGCAATATGTACATTTGGTATAATGTAGTTTCATTTTCAATACTCAGTAATTTTCATATGCAAACATTTCACAATCAATAGCCTCAAATCAATTAAAACAAATCAATATGTTTTCTGTATACATTTAGAAATAAACCTTCTAAATCTTAAACGAACAAACCACTCATTCCCTTTTCGCCTTGCCTTCAATCTCTATTTTAGGTTAGGTGATCTCTCACCTACTAGCAAATCACACATCACATTTAGTAGTAACTTGTGTACTAATTCACTTCATGTTTAGGATGAGGAGATGGAACAAGAAAAGAGTTTCATTTTTTTTTCTATATCATGTCAGAAGAGGTAGATCGATCAGTCTAGTTTATATGCAACCGTAGAAGGAAACCAGAATCTGGACTCAGCACTGATTTAATCGTTATTTCCACTTTTGTTTAGTACAGAACACTCCATTGTTAGGGCCAATTACTCGACCGCCATTTTGTCTCTACCAAATATGAATCTGGGTTCCCTGATTCCTGCCCTAATTCGTAGGTGTTCTAATCAAGAAAATTTATAACCTAGGATTCCTACTAATCGATACAGCAAAGCTAATTAAAGATAGTACCCAGGTTGAACACAAAGATTGGCTCTTCTTCGTGAGAGGTTTACAATGCATTGAAATATGTTTTCTCCTTGGATTGCAAGGATGTGAAACAGAATGGTTGCAACCTAAATGAACCAAGTAACAAATAAAAGAGAAAACTGAAGTCCTGCCACCGCTTAGTGTTCTAGGTTAAAACTCACTCATACCGCCTATCCCTACATTTTGGGAGCATGACATATAGCCTATTTCCTAACTCATCTTCTTTAATAAACTCAAAACCCAAGAGCTTCTTCTTTGAAAGATGTTTATTTTCATTAAGTGAAATGCTCTGGTAAGTGAGCCCACATTCTAAAAAACCCTACTCCCACCACAACTAGCAGAGACAACTAATCCAGCCTTAATGGATCTAAATGAAAGTATCCATCGTGGACTCAAAAAGTTTTCCAAATACACATTCAAGAGAGCATGCCAAGAGATTTTAAACTCGTTGAAAAACAAAGTACAAATACCCTAAAATACAAACATGAAGAACATGAGAACATGCGCTTAAACCTAAAACAACACCCAGCCGCCTTCCTTCAAGGATCATGAGATACTACATCCTTGATTTGCTATCATCAAGGGTGTTTGGCAACCAAGAAAATGCAAGAAAGCAAAGGGGGAAGAAGAGAAAATCACCACCAAAGCAGGAGGAGGAAGCTTGTGCTTGACTGACGATCAATGACAAGATGTCTCTCTGACATAAAGTATGGTCGAGCTGGTATAGGCCTCGTAAAGAGGAAATTACAAAGTGTATTAAAGAATCAAAATTATTAGTAAGGTAAACTTCAGATAAATCCATCAAATAAAGTGGATCGCTTATAGACAAAGAGTGAGGGAGGAAGCTGTGTTTGACTGACACTAAACACAAGATGTCTTTCTGACAGGATGTCGAGCTTATATAGTCAGTGAAGAGGAAACAGTATAAAAGTGTATTAAAGAATCAAAATTACAAAAGCGGTAAACTCTCAGATAAACCACCAACAAGTGGATCAAAAAGCAGATAGCAGGTACAAGTATGAGCAAGTGGTTCCCGTGTGTCATGAAAATCTGGCAACTCCAATTCAGGTTAGAAAATCAAACCCAAGGAATTTGTTGTGTCATAAATCCCTCGCAACCTCGCACCACAGAGTTGCCAAATTTTGCAACCCCAAAATTTCGACAGTTTGTTCCCCATCCTCAATAGATTTGCTCCGAAATTCCTTTAATTTGATCATGAGTCTTCGACCAAATGTGTTCAATGTTCGAGCTAATTTATGAATTATGAGGCATTTGACCAAGAAACTACTAAAATAATACAAAATGCAGATTAGTATCAAAGTCGATCCCAATGTAACACCGAAGAGTTAAGTCGCATTAGTACACAAAGCGCATAAAACTGTGAATAAACAAGGCTCACATTGCACTATTCGGGGTACTAATCACTCCCCCCAACCGAGATATCGTAAGTCCCTTAGCAATGATAAAAGTAGCGTATCACGCAGTGATATGTTTTCGCAAAATCTAATCGTCTGGCTCAAAAGGATATGCAATTACCGTCTAACCTTATGATAAATCGGGACTTTGTATAAAACCGCTTTAGAGAACAAATGCCATACAGAATAAGTTTCTGGGCAAAGATCTATTCCAAGGGAATCACTGATCACCATGGCCCAGAAATGAGGACGCTTTAAAACCAATAAGCCGCAAAACTACTTCCCCCAACCAAACTCACGCTGTAAAACCTTAGACATGTCATTCAACTTAAATAGATTCAAATTTCCTCACTTATCTCATACTTTCCAATGTATCAGAAAAGTACGTCGAAAAATTCGACTTCACCCAAAGTCCGTAAGTGGATCCACCGATGACTCCCAACCAACTAAGTGTTTAGGCATCAAGTTACAAGGATCTTCCGACCACAAAATCAGTTTCACTCCTCGGATTAATGATTTCAGAATCCAAGACTCACAACTCGCTCCACCCGCCCACCCATGTAGCTGAGCACAAAGCCTGACTCCCAACTAGTCGGGTTTAGGCAATCGGCGAGCTTTAAAAGTCATCTATTTTCAGTCCATTTATCTGATTGATTTTTATATATAAAAAGATCGGGATGATATGCAAGAATATGGAATAACTACCAACCACGGTAAGTGTGGTGGAATTCAAAGAAAGCACTCATAGTGAGAAAAGGAGTAGAATGTGGCTGGGTTAAAGACTGGAGCAGGGAATGGGTCACAAAGTCATGAATAGCAGGAAGCGCAAAAAGATTAAAGAATTGGTGTCATGAAGCTTTTACGTAAATCAAAATGCATATTCAGCCAGAACTACAAAGCTCCAAATAGCAATGAAGCGTAGAATTGAAGACAAACGAAATGGGCGTGAAAGAAGAAACTCAAAGGCAAAGCAACCAAAATTGATGAAGAAGAAGACATGATGTCGCTTACATCTCTTCGGGAGGTCGCGGCTGCACTAAACCCAAGACAGTGGATAATGAGGTCGGGCGACACCAACAAGAAGTCGCTGCATGTAAGATAAACAATGGATCAACAAGTATGTCGCGACATTCGATGCGGCCGCGACATCGCGATCGAATCGTATGTACCGCTGTATATCGCCTTGCAAGGAAACTAAGGTCGCGACACCAGCGCGTGCCTAAAGAGAGATGGTCACGGCGATCAACTACACGGTAAAGGAAGTCGCGATATCATCCGCCGACATGATAAATACTGAGGGAAGAAGGTCGCGACAACACCGTCGTCATAACAATCAGAAGACTCGAGGTCACTTTCGACATCAAGAAGATGTCACGACATCCACTGCAAAGACCAAAGGGTCGCGACAACATCCGCAGGTCGCATGTACCACTACAGAGAGAAGGAGGTCGCTACAACATCAGCTGGCGCGACATCAATGCACATCACGCTAAGGTCGCGACGTCTGCCGTCAGCGAAGATCGCCTACACCAAAGACACGTCGCGACCAAACAAAGGCTCTGCGACATGACTGAAGACAACAGAGGTCATGACAAGAATCGATGTCGCGACATCAACAACCAACTAGGCCATTTTAAACTCGCAGTCTGCATATGATCAAATTAGCCCAACTTCAACCCTATAAACACGCAAGCCGCTACCGAAATTCGAACGCAGCCTTCATGAACAAGAGATCCGTTGTCGAGGCCTCAGATTTTAATTTTCTTTCTTCTTTCTTCGCTTTTTTTAGATTAGTTTGTATTTCATTCAAATCGACCAACGTCACCATAAAGCTTAAGCCGAACGGCAGATTCATATTTCTTCAAATTCATCGTTCGTTGTTTGAATTCCGCACAAATTCGAATTTGTTCCCGCTGTCGATTTACAACCCGCTTTCGATTAGCAAGCCACCGTATGGTGTAATCTAGTGATTTAGATTCCCAAATTTTCCATTGAATCGACGCCATCGTCAGAATTATCTTTCCTTACATACCTTATCTCAAAGGTCATTAACCCACTTGCAAAGCCACTTGCCGGTCTCGCGGTATTTTTCGTTATCGATCCTAATGTCGTTGTCTCATACCCATAAATAGGATTGTCTCAAGCTCTGATTTCCAGGAGGCCTTCGAAAGGACACAGAAGAAATTTAGAGTAATTTAACAATTTCTGAAAGGTATGAGAACCTAACAATGGTGATCTAATGTGCTCTATGTAATTAAATCGATAAATCTCTTCTCACTTGGAGACAAGAACGAGTGGAGCAATTTATCAATTTAGGCACACAGAGAGTTCACCTCGATTCGATTAGTAAATCCAATCCCGTGTTAGCAGAGATCTAATCAAGGAAAGGACGAGTCGTTTCTAATTGGAGGAAGAGGAACCAAAAGATGTAGATCTATGCAATGACTATATCTAGAGCCTGGGATTTACATCCATGTCGCTGGGTATGAAGTATCAAAGAGAAAAATACCTGCACAAGGCAACCTATATTAAAAGTAGTTATTTAACACTCGTCTTCGAGAGAAACAAAGGAGGTTTAGATAATGAATCAGGTCTGGGAGAGATCCAGCTTACACTTATTATATTCCTTGACCAGTTTTAAACTCAGGGTTCAATACAAAAGATCGTTGCATTCCATTAATCGATGCTCTCGCAAGAGCATTCTTTTCAATGCCTTTCAGAGAACTGCCTGGGCTCTTAATTTGTTATTTTTGTATTTCAATATTCAATTCATTTATTATTAATTGATTTTCCTTAGGTTTTATTATTTTAAGTCATTAAAGCTAATTCCAATTAGTTCATCGAGTCCAAATAGTAGATTGAGGTCGTGTGCTGATTGAGAATTCTTAAGATCTCTCGTGGACTCGATATCCGGACTTAAATCCAATTTACTACTGTCGACTGCACTTGAAGCTATTAAATCTGATCAAACCACTAGCAAACAATTTACCTAATCAAAACAATCTTTGAACTAATCAAATAGTTAAGACATACTGGCCAACAAGTTTATGGTGCCGTTGTCGGGGATTAGACAATAGTTCGGGCACAAGTTGTTATAAATTTGTACACGTCTCTTTTTGGTCCAGCCAACAAGTTTTACGGCGCCGGTTCCTGGATTACAATAGTCTGGGCAATAGTGTTATAAATTTCCAGGCATGTCTTTTCGTCCAGCCAACAAGTTTTACGGCGCTGCTTGGGGATCGAAAGAATTTGGTAGATCAATATCTAATGAAAGAAGGAAATGCCACTTGACATTTAAAAGAAAAAAGAACAAAAATAGTTTTTCATGGCAGTGGTTATTTTTAGCCACTAACTTTTAACAAGCCATATTGAAAATATTTGTTGGCCTGACTAATCCTATTAATGTAAGTGTGTTTTGATTTCAGGAAAACTTTAATGCATAGGAAACAGAACACTGATCTGATTCCAGCAGATACTGAACTAGAAAGAACACTCAGAAGCTTGAGAAAGGCGAAAGATCATAAAACTCAACTATGGCAGATGAAAGGCCGTACTGCATCAAGGACAACGAACAGCAAATTTAAGGCCTCCAATCACCGATACAATGGAGGACTTTTGAGACCTATTATTCAGATGAATACTCGCGAATCGACAAAATTTCAGCTTGATGCAAATAATTTTGAACTAAAGCCAAGACTGACATAATGGTTCAAGAACAATGCTTACTGGTCATCCATAAGACCCAAATGAGTATCCGGGAAGGTTTCGAATGAAACACGCAAAGTTGAATGCGAGACCAGAGGTCATTAAATCGCATTTTATTTCATTTTCTCTTAAGAGATACAAGAGCTGCCATGGCATGAATCTCTCACCATATGGTTCCTCGTTTGATACTGGGAGGAGCTCATGGAAGCCTACTGGTAGCATTCTTCCCCATCACTCACCCGTAGAGACTGAGGAGATAATTGTGTTCCGGAAGAGGGGAAGATTTAGAGCCTTTATGTAGCATGAGAGATTCAAAAGGTTGATGAAAAGATGTCCAATGCAATGGATAGACTTGAAGACCCGTATGGACATAAGGTATCATGCCTCAATGATACATCTAAGTATTATCGATGCTTCATGTCAGGAGCATTCAAACGTAAGAGTGCCAAGAGGCAAGAGATCCGAACAGGACCTGCTAAATGCAATATGAAAGCTCCACGTATTCTCAAGAGTAATCGCGCAGGAAGAGGAGCCATGAGCCGAGCAAGATGACAAACATGGAGTGCAAAGCTAGATGCCACTGGCGCATAATTGGTCAAGCAAAGAGAGGAAGATGCAATAATCGCTCATGAAATAGGAGCAGCTTGAGAGAGAACTATCGAGGAAGTGCCGAGGCACTCCACCGAAGAACCTGCTTATGATGCCGAGGAGGTTAAGTACTCGGGAGAGCCAAGAAGTTATCAATTCAAAACTAAATCCTAACTCACAAAGACACTATCATCCAAAGACCGAGAACCATGAAAATTTTTCATATGGTGGAGGGGCTCCCACAAGGCCAAAATAATAAAGATCCCCGTTAAGGATATCGCTGTACCTACCTGCTGTTCCAACAAGAAGAAGAAGGGAGGAGGAAGCAGAAGAATATCGGTCGAGGAGAGTTCCACCACTAAAGATCAAATGTCAATTCACGGGGGACAACAAGAAGTCAAGAACCTCCATGAACAAAAGTTTGCGTGACCGATGCCTCAAATGCCAATTCTCAAATTTTCAAGACCACTAATGCTTCTCTCAAGAACTGAAACACGTATAGCAATCGGCCCTAAACCCGCAAAATCGTGATAAAAGATGCCTTCCCAAAGCTGGGACACAAAGAAGAATCCAAAAGATCAGATGGTGGTGCCTCGTATGGGAAAGACTTGGAGAAGAAGACGTAAAAGATGAAAGCAACAAGGGAGATGAAGGCCCATAATGCAGAAGTCTGACCGAGGAAAGAAGAAAGAAGGAACGCTTGTCCAAGAAGAAAGAAGTAAGAAGAAACCCGCAACACCGTCAAGTAATCCCATCTGGCCAGTTCTTAATCAGCATAGAGAACGCTGGGTGTTCTTGAAAACCTCAAGCCAGAGATCAAAGATGCCTTCACGTATGGTTACTCCGCATGCCACTTTATGCAAAATTTCGCAAAGACATACCGAGCAAAAAGAGGAAGATCGTCAAGAAGGAATTGTGAACTCCGACCGCAACTTGCAATGCCGTGATCAAGAGGGCTTACCGCGTAAAAGACGCATGATCCGTGGAGCTTCACCATCTCGCACCATCGGGAGAGTTCAGTTTCGTAAAGCTCTCTGTGACTCAAAGATTTGAATTTAATGCCCTATTCTCGCTAAGCAAGAAGTTATGCCTGGGGGAGCTTACTCCCACCACTTACTCCAAATGGCGTATAGAACCTTGGCAAACCCGAAGGAATCATAGAAGATGTGCCGTAAAGGTGGGGAATTCATTTTTCCAAGAGGGATTTCATCGTGACTGATACGGAGGAAGATTCACAAGTTCCTCTCGCTATTGGAAGGCCATTCTTGTAACCTGAGTACCTCTAATCGATATGCGTATGGGAATTCTCAATTTAAGAGTTCAGAAAAGAGACAAATTGACTTCACTTAATCAAGTTTGAGGAGTTTAGACATGCAGAGGGAAGATGTAAGGTAAATAAGATGTATATGTCAACAACTCCAGAATTTTACTATGATTGTAATGCCCAATTTTCAATCAATGAAAAGAGATGAATTCCAAGATTCTCAAGATTTTGATTCAGATTTTCTCGCACATCGCCTTTACATTCGACTCGAGAAAGTGATGAGTCTTGAACAACCGAGGTGAAAAAGAGACCAAATTGAAAGAAAGGAATTCTCACCAAGAAACCAAGAAGAAGGGCTAGTTTTAAAGGTGTTGCCAAGTCATTTAAAGTATGCTTACCTGAAACTGCCAAAGAGTAACCCAGTAATAACTTCTGCTAGACTTAGTGATGATGAGGAACAGAGGTTGCTAGAAATTTTGAGAAATCATAAGGAGTCTATAGCTTGGTCTGTTGAAGAGTTAAAAGGTATCAGTCCATCAACATGCATGCACAAATACTTTTAAGAAAATGCAAGGCCAATCATGAACATCAAAGGAGAATTTAATCCAAGAATGAAGAAGTAGTCGTGAAGGAGGTACTAAATGGTTAAATGTCAGGTTTTATCTATGTAATTTCTAGTCCTCGTTAGCCCACCATGTGGTTCCAAAGAAGGGTGGATTTACTATAATCCGCAATGAAAGAAATGAATTAATTCCAACAAGAACAAGTGATTGTGTGACGGAGAGTATGTATCACATGTGAGTCGAACACAAGAACTAGGAAAGATCACTCTGCCCTTCATTGATCATGTTACACACCAAAGACATCCTTATTTCTGTTTCTCGATTTGGCATTGTGCTACAACTGAGACGCAATTGCACCTGAGACCAAGAAGACCACATTCACATGCCCCTACGCACCTTGCCTTTAGAAGGATGCCATTCGGTCAGGTAATGCTCGCTACTTTCCAAAGACGTATGATGTCAATGTTCTCGCACTCGTAGAAGAAGGCGGAAATTTTATGGATGACTTCACGCTATGGGTCCAGTTTTCAACAACCCGAAATAAAGACTTCAAAGATGCAAGGACAAGCAAATAGCACTAAATTAGAAAATGCCATTTCATGTAATGTATGTACGTTTTTGCAATAAAATTTAAGTATAGGCTACATGGAACAATCCAAGATTTCTATTATCAAACCCTTCACCTCCCAATTACAAGAAAAGGGATAAGGAGTTTCTGGGCATGCTGGATTTACAGAGATTCATCAAAGACTTCTCGTAATCAGCCGGGACTAATTATGTGACATCGGAGAAAGACACAAAATTTAATTTTTGATGATTCCTCGCAAGGTCAGCTTTGAAGAACAAGAAGATCGATCGTTCAAGCACTCATTATAGCCGCACTGCACGGGGATCGTGAATTCAAGTAATGTGTGATGCCATGATTTCAAGAACGGGGCTGTTTTGGGGCAAAGAAAAAGAGAAAATATTCGTGAGCCATATACTATGCTAGCGTAACTCTTCACGAAGCATAAGAAAATCATTCCACAACTGAAAAGGAGATGCTAGCAATAGTGTTCGCCAGGAAATTCAGACCATGCATTCGATCCCATGTTATAGTTCACACAGACCATGCAGCCATCAAATATCTTATGTCAAAAAAGGAAGCTAAGCCAAGACTGAGCGGGTGCCACACTGCAAGAGTTTGATCCGAAATTAGAGATAAAAAGGATGTGACAATGTGATAGCCGATCACTTGTCCGTAATAGAAAGAAACTGTATGCAAGAGAGTGAGATAAGATTAAGAGAGAGCTCGCATGAGCAACTATTTCAATTGTCATTCCAAATGCTACGTGTATGTCGATATATTGTGAATTACTTATTGCGGAGTAGTTCCTTCAATTCAGCCACCAACGTAAAAGAAAGCTCAGATCGACAAAGAAGTGTTATATCCGGGATGACCCACTATTATTTAAAAGGGAAATTTATATGATTATAAGAAGACGCAGAAGGTAGGTGAACAAGGCAGACTATTTAATGAATGCATGATCACCATATGGGGGCATTTTTCTCGAGAAAGAACAAATTCTCATAAGATACTCCAATCAGATTTTATCGTCAACTATTTTCAGGGACTGCATCGAATGGGTCAAATTATGATAGATGCCAAAAGATTGGAAATATCAAGAAGAGAAATGAAATGCCCTTACTTGTGCATATCAAGGTGCAAATTTTATGTATGGGGGATGATTTTACGGACCCTTTCCACAATCATTTGGAACTCCTCAGATATACCGTTAGCAAGGATTATGTTTCTAATGGGGTGAAGCAATAGCTCGCCTCTAAGGAATATGTTAATACAATTTAGAGTTTCCACAAAGAACATATTTATGTGATTGGGAACACCCAAGACTATCATCGTTGATAGGAAGCCACTTTGCAAACAAAATCTTCGCAGCTAATGAGCAAAGCATGGGATCAAACATATAATGAGCCTAGCTTATCATCCCTGCACTAATGGCAAGCGTAAATTTCCAACCGGAGGTTAAAAGGATCCCGAAAGACTGTAAGTTCAAGCAGAAGGATTGGCCTTTCCAAACTGATGATGCATTGGGCTTACAGGATCGCATTCAAAACTCCTATCGGGATGTCCCCATAGCTTATCGGTGGTGTATTGCGCCATGTCATCACTTCAATTGAATACAAGGCTATAAAATATCAAGAAGCTTCTACCTTGATTTCAAATGGCAAAGGAAGAGAGATTGTTTCAATCGAATGAACTGAAGAATGAGAAATGAAGCCTAAGATAATGCTAAGATCTACACAAGATGCAAGACAAAGAAATGGCATGAGCTCAAGGACCTTTAGGAAAGAATTCCCAGAGAAGGGGATCAAGTTCTGTTATTTAACTCCGCATTAAGGACAGTTCCCGTGAAATTGAAATCAAGGTGGAGGAACTACAGCCGTGGTGTCAAGCACTACTTTTCGGGAGCAAAGCACTCAAGACCGAAGTGTCAGAGGAATTTAAAGTCAATGACAAAGATCAAATATATTATCAAAGCAGTGAGGAAAGAAAGAAGAGCTGCAAATTTCCGCTTTCATCGAGAGAGAAAGAAAATCAAAACAAACAAGTCCAAATTTAAGGACTCAAAATCGAGTACTGAAGGGATAGAGACTTTAATTTCTCGCTTTAGACTTTGAATATTTTTTTAGAATTAACTCGATTTTGTTTTCTCTAGTTATTATAATGATTAGTTAGTACTTAGTGAAGCTACTCTGCTTAATGAATCCTTCCCGTAAATGTCGGGCAGAGTACTTATGCGTAAATGGCTCGTGCAAGAAGGAATAAATCTCCAGCATAACTCAAAGACCAGAAGAGAACGATTTAAAAAAAAAAAAAGGAGCATTCCTTTCCTATATAAATTTCCGCGGAAATTTGAATAGAATACATTCTGAACGGTCAGGTGAAATCGGGTTTGTCTGATGATGAGAATCGCGACCGATCAAGAGTGAAAAGCCGTTGCTCATTAAATTTCCAGGCAAAATTGCAACCACGCTGCAAAAAAACTTATGTCGCGATTAAACTCAAGTCACAACAAAAAGTTGATGTCGTGACTTCTAGTCAATGCTGAAGGAAGAACAAGGCCGAGGTCGCACCAAAAAGTTTTATCGCGAAGAAACTGAGGTCACGATGTAAATTTCTGGGTCACGACAAGAGTAATCCCTTCAAAGAGAAGAGGGTCGCGACAACTTAATAATGTCCCAGATGTTCGATAAAAACAGAACCTTAGGAGACTCGTCCTCCATCTGCTATACTTTGTGTCACGACAAACAATAATATGTCGCGACAAAGAGGGTAAATTGCCAAATTTGAAGTTTTAATTTCATTTTAAATTTAATGATACACTATTCTCGTGCTCGTCGATTCTCAACTTATACAATCTAATGAATAAAATCATAAATTTGTTTGATGTTGAGTTGTTTGAAGTCAAATCGTGTGTTTACTTTTGCTTTAATTGTTAGAAGAAGAATAAAGAGAAATAGATCAGTAATGAAAATGATGACATAGCATTAGTTAGTTGATTAGAATATAGCATGAATGAACTAATTGCGTATCAAGAGCCAATGACACAGTAATTTAATTGAAACATAAATTGCGATTTAGTTTGAATTTTGTCGATAAGTCCGGTGATGCGAAGGTTATACGATTGAAGGAACAAACAATTTTCTGAAGTTTGTGGTATGAACAAAGAGTCAAGGAACCCGTTTAGAAATAACAACATCATCTAAATTCTCATCCACCGATATGAGTCAAGAAAATCCTCGTGGTTAGCTCACGCTTAATCAACCCAATTTCTAGAACTTGTTAGATTAGTGATCAAGGAGAAATCCAGTGATACAATCAATCAGAAATGACGCAGCCATCCTTAGAAAGTTTCCTGAGCCATTCTAGCCATCCCTATTCATATGCTAATGCACACTTCAGCCTTAAATCGAGCCAAAACAAGCCCCTATTTCTTCTCAAAATGAACTCAATGGAGACCCTAACCCATCCTAAAAGAATCAATCCTCCAAAGAACCCGTGATTACCAAAGAATTCAAAGAGAGAGGAAGAAATGAAGCCTGGGGGGAGGTACATTTTTGAGGAACTCAAGGAGAAAATACGTAAAAAGGGAATGAAGAGAAAAGATTCACACTGTGGTATCATACCAAAAGAGCCAAGTGGAATAGGTTTGTCTGCAATCACTCTCTCAACAATTAAGTTCTTAGGTGTTTCAACACCTAGTACCCTAATGCCATCTCGTATGGAGTTACTAACCAAAGTTTGCTAAGAGTGTTAGAAAGCCTAAGAAAGATAAAACATTGTACTATTCCCCAATATGGTACAAAAGAAAATCCCCCGCCTTTGAATTCCAGGAATGAGAAACGGAGCACTACACAATAGAAGAAATCATAGGTATCCCAAACACGTAAGTTCGGGGGGAGTTTATTAAGGAAATTACAAGGAGGAAAAAGGGGACAGCAGATGAGTAAGAAAGGAAAAAGGAGTATTGGTAATCTTAACCTAAAAATTACATCCATCCTACCCCCTTACCCAAGCCCCTAACATTACAAGCCCGGGGCAAGATCCATCATCTGGTTAATGGTGAATCACCTACATTAGTGGAGATCAATATGAACAACAAGCCTATGGAATTTGAAAATCAAAGAAAAGATCAAAACTGTGGAACATCCTCTAAGGGTTAATGACCCATTAAGAAAATGAGAAAGAAAACCAACTTACATTTCAACAGACCAATTAACTATACCGCTTGTGTTAAATCTGTCACTCGTTATGTACACCGATTGAGTAGAAATTAACCTTTATCCTGACTTGAAGTCGAATACACAAAACGAATTCCACTTGGGCTTCTTCAATTAAATTGGTTACAACTGCAAAAAGAACAGAATGTCCTTTTGTTCGAGGACAAACAAATCTTTTCTTTACTGGGGACAAGCAAAATTTTAAGTTCGGGGAGTTTAACAGCTTAAAAGTCACATCATCTATTTTCTAAATTCATTTTTCTCGATTGATTTTTATATAAAAAGACTGATTTATATGCAAGAATATGGAATAAATCCTCACCAAATCACAGGCAAAGCAGGAATTGGAAGAGCGTAATTGCAAAGAAATGGAGCGTAATGTGGCCGAGCAAAGCTAATATAATCGTCAAGGAAGCCAAGAAGCAGGAGAAGCGCAGTGTTAGATTAAAGAATTTGATGTCATGAAGCTTACGTAAATCAAAATGCAATATTCGTTGTAAACTACAAAGCTCCAAATACAGAAATGAAGGGTAATTGAAGACAAAACGAGCCGGGCGCAAAGAAACTCAAAGGCAAGCAACCAAAAATCGATGAAGAAGAAGACATGATGCCTTGCATCCTTCCAGAGGTCGCGATTGCACTAAACCCGCAAGATATGGATAGCCGAGGTCGCGACACCAACAAGAAGTCATGGATTTAAGATAAACAATGATCGAACAAGTATGTCGCGACACTGGATGTGGTCGCCACATCGCATCGAATCGGCACGCGACATCACTGCAAGGAAACTAAGGTCATAACAAAGAAATAAAGAGAGATGGTCGCGACATCAACTACACAGTGCTGAAGTCGCGACATCATTCGGCCGGGACAAGTGGCTAAATACGAGAAAGAAGGTCGGAGAACACCCGCTGTTTACATCAATCAGAAGACTTAAGGTCACGACATCAAGAAGATGTTGCGTACATCCGCCGCAAAGACCAAAGGGTCGCTGATTAACATCCGCAGGTTTACCAACATCCAAATATCGCGACAGCCACTACGAGATCGAGGTCGCGACAACATTTAGTTGTCGCTGACATCAAATGCACACGCTAAGGTCGCTGACGCCCTTAAGCCGTCAGCGCATGACGCTACACCAAAGACACGTCACGGATCAAACAAAGACTCTGCGACATGACTAAAGACAACAGAGGTCGCGACAAGAATTGATGTCGCGACATCAACAACCAACTGGGCCATTTTAAACTGCAGCCCAAAAAGAAGTGCATCGAAATTAGGGCCCCAACTTCAACTTAAATACGGTCGCGGTCGAATGAACGCAGCCTTCGCGGCCGGGAAAGAGAGATCCGTCACAGAGGCCCTCGTGATTTTAATTTTTCTTTCTTTTTCTTTTCTTCGCTTTTTTTAGATTAGTTTGTATTTCATTCAAATTTGATCTGAACGCTCAATCGCTAAAGCTTGCCGAATGCAGATTCATATTTCTTCAAATTACTCGGCTCGTTGTTTCGAATTCCGCATAAATTTCGAATTCGGTTCCCGCTTGCCGATTTATACGCTTTTCGACGTTAGCTTCAATGTATGGTACCTAGTGATTTAGATTCCCAACTTCCATTGAATTGACGCTATCGTAGAAATTATCTTTCTTGCATAAATTTTATTCAGTGCTGTTGAACTCCAGTTTGCAAAGCTACTTGTTGGTCTTGTGTATTTTTCTCTATCGATCCCAATGTCGGCGTCTCATACCCGCAAATAGGACTGATCCCAAGCTTCCGATTCAGAGGCCCTCTAAGTGACACAGAGAAGGAATTCCTGAGAGTAATGAACAATTTCTGAAAGGTATGAGAACCTAACAATGGTGATCTAATGGCCTGTGTAATTAATCATAAATTCTTCTCACTGAGACGAACGAGTGGAGAATTTATCAATTTAGGCACACAGAGAGTTCACTGACCCGATTAGTAAATTCAATCCCATGTTAGCAAGAGATCTAATCAAGGAAAGGATGAGCCGTTTCTAATTTGAGGAAGAGGAACCAAGATAGTGTAGATTTGTGCAATGACTATATCTTAGAGCCCGGGATTTACAAATTCATTGGTGTAGTACGGTTATATCAGTTAAAAATACCCGTAACAAGGCAACCCATATTAAAAGTAGTTATTTAACACTCTGTCTTCGAGAGAAACAAAGGAGGTTTAGATAATGAATCAGGTTCGAGATCCAAACACACTATTATATTCCTGACTAGTTTTAAATCGTGTCCAAAGCAAAGATCGCGCATCATTCAACTGATGTTTCACAAGAGCATTCTTTCAATGCCTTTGCAGAGAACGGTTCACTTTGAATTTGTTATTTTTTGTATTTCAATATTCAATTCATTTATTATTAATTGATTTTTCTTAGGTTTTATTATTTTAAGTTGTCAAAGCTTAATTCCAATTGTCTATCGCAGTCCAAATAAGGTAGATTTTTGGTGCAGAAGCTCAGGTAGCTTTTGATCGAGAATTCTTAAGATCTCCGTGGGATCGACATCCGGACTTAAATCCAATTTACTACTTGTTCGACCAGGCACTTGCAAAAGATAACCCATCAAAACCACTCAAGAAACAATTTACTCCAATTGAAACAATCTTGAACTAATCAAATAGTTAAGACATATACTCTGGCCAACAAGTTTCATGGTGCCGTTGTCGGGGATTAGACAATGTTTTTCTAAGAATAGTGTTATAACTCAGACATGTCTTTTAGTCCGATCAACAAGTTTTTGATACCATGTCGGATTAGATTAACAGTCTTTTGGCAATAGTGTTATAAATTTGTACATGTCTTTTTGGTCCTGGCCAACAGCACTGTGCTTTAAAGGCTTTCGCCAGATAATTTCTGACCGTACTGTGTTTCAAGGCAAAGCGACGCGGCTTTACTTATCTATTTTCTTTTTCTTTTTCTTTTTCTTTTCTTTTCTTGGTAAGACACATCGGGTTTCTTTTCATAAGGAACTCTAATCTATTAAGAGCCGTCAACGAATCTAAGGCTAATTTTGTAAAGTAAAAGGAGAAAGCAGCTTCTTAACCCATTGAAGAAAACTAATGTGAATTATGTGTGTGGCTAGATACTGGTGGAAGACAGGGGATAATTACCAGGGTCATCAACTGACCACAAACTCATCATGCATGGAACCATTCTAGCATTTGGTATTATACAGTGCTTCAATTTTTCAATTTACAAGAAAGGCAAAGTCAAAATGAGATGCAAAAGTAGGAAAATAGATTTGTATTATATATATCAAGGTGAATTTACAAAATTTTCGACTTTTGCAAACAGGAGTAAACAGCAAGCCTCTATATAAACACAAAAAGGGCTTTGCTGGGCATGAAGTACAAGTAAAACCAAAATCAGCAGGAACACTTTCCAACACTAACTATCTCTAAGAACGGAACGAAAGAAGGAGGGCGGTACCTCAATCGCGGGTCGAGAAAGAAACATCCCACCGGGTAGCCAAGCAGGGTGAAGGGCCCACGTCGAGCCGCCAATACATCCAGTGGAAGCCGCAGGGGCCGATAGCAGGTGCTGATCCCTGGTCTCCGAGAGGACAGCTTGAGGGTCGAATAGTGGTCCCGAGGGAGAGATGAAAGGTGGGAGGCCCAAGCGGCTCTCATCCGCATGATGTCGGGCCCGACCGAGCTATGGAAGCTCCTGCGGTCATCTCTACCAGAGCGGCCTGTGAAGCTGCAAAAGAAGCCGTAGTGGCTGAGAATGTGCGGACCGTCTCCATGAGAGCCAGAAGTCCCCCGCGCAGAGGTAGCACCGTGATCGCACTGTGGAGGTGCTCGGTCCCGTCGACATCGTGACCGAATCGCGGCACTGAGCTCCCGGTCCGTGGAGAGGCAGAGGGCACGAGGCCCGCTGCATCGGCGAGCCACCGGAGGAGGGCCGTGGAGCCTGGCGAGGATCGGAGGGGATATCGGGCGACATTAGGGCTGGAGGCCCCCCAAATGCGGTCAGCCTATAGGACACAATCTCGACGAGGACTATCATCATCCGCTCGTCTCTGCCTATCCTATGAGGAAGATGAAAAGATCGAGGCCTAGCCCACCATCGCTCAACGGTAAGGGTGGCCTCACAGCCGCGTCGACGATCTATACGAGGCTCGCCCGGGAACCCAATATGCTCAAGCACCTGACATAATAGACGAGGAAATAGAAAGAGGTGTGGACTCGCCGGGCAGACTTCCGGGGCGCTGACCCTGGCCCTCGAACCTGAATACGAGGTCATAATCGGGCCCGCCGGCTGAACCAAGATCCTCCGGGAATACGATATAGCACCTCTAGGATAGCTCCTCTCCTCTGTACTATATGCTGAAGTGGAAACATATTAGACCTCAAAACATGGTCTATCGTACATACATCATGCAGGCGCCCGAACAATACCGACCCACCGCAAAGATCCATGAGAGGATCCGACCATCTCCCCGGGTCGGCTGATGGGGCCACCGTTTATAACCCGCCGCATTGGCGAGGACCACCGGGCAGATGAGTGGCCACCTGATGATTCTGAGGGTCTGGCATCCCTAGCCCGCCGCCGAGCAAAGAAATGAAGAGTACTGGCTCGCCTCTCGCCTCGGGATGTCACCGGCGATAGAAACTCAATGACTAATTCCCAGATAATAGGAACTCGACGAGGCACCATGAATGGCTCCGTGATGGTACGCCTGCATGAGTGGAGCATGGAGTCTCGAGCCCCTGTCCGCAGAGAGGCCGGAGATCATATAGTACACTCCCCATGAAAATCTCTATCCTCGCAGCCTATCATTCCCTGGAACGGGTCGTAGGGAAGTAAGCGCTTCGACCATAACCCTTGAGATAAACCGGGGCTCCTAATACCCCTGATAAGGTGGAGAGGCGCCCCGATCTCGATGATGATGACTCCTGCCCCATGCCGCGCCCCTCGCCGTGGGTCTCTTCTGGCCGGTCTCGATGTGAAGGAGCCGGTGGTGTGTGCCCAACTCGGCATGATATCTCCTCCGGGCGTGGCCACAGAGGAGGAACCTCAAGATACGCGTTTTCGCCAGCAGGGGCAAAAGAGTAGTGCGTAGCAAGGGCACTCAGGCTGGGCTAGCCGCTGGCAGAGGGGCCGGGTGGCTGCGAGGGCTTGGCGGGCGCCATGTTTGCGTGAGACCCTGAAGGGCAAAGCAGGAGAGGGGCCGCCGCAAGAGGGGAAGGCCCCGGCGCACCCGCGGTCTGTAGAGCTCCTCTCACAGCATCTTCTGACCCGAGAAGAACAATCTCAGAGAGAGGAGAGATGATGCTTTCTCAAAGTGAAAGATGATTTGTGAGGAAATGAAATGGAACAAGGGTTTATAAAAGGGAGGAGGGGTGTGTGAGATGTGAGAATCACGGTTTCTTAATGACCATTAATTGCTTGGCTCAAGATTAGAAAAATTTAAATTCGTGGATCGCCAAATGAGGGTTACAGGATACAACTTGAGCCGCAGTGAGAAGATGAACATATCGTGTCAAGGAAAATTCGCAACCTCGCAAAATTCATTGTGTTATAGGGCCTCACAACCTGAGAAATCCTCAGGCATATTTTGCTCCTCCAAAACTGAACACTTGCAACAAAACAATACCAAAAATTGTAAGAAGTTAAGCTAGAAAAATAAGAAAATTTATAAAATTTGGAAATTAAAGGACCTTAATGAAAATCCTAAAGTAAAAATTGAAATAAAACAAAGCAAAAATCTAATTAAAGTTTGGAGTGGTTTCCAAGTTCCTGCAGGAACCACTCCCTGTGATGCTAAAAAGAGGTCTCATGGGGGGTCAAGGAGGAGAAGCATGCTCGCAGCTGAGGTATACCGCAGAATTGAGTCCAACTTCGTCCGGATGTCGCAAGCATTATGCTATCTAAAGGGGTGTCGTGGTATGTCGATACAGGAGGCCAGACCGATGCAGTGGACCCTTCATCAACTGATTCTTGGTTCTCAATTAATTCGTTTTGCAAATTTGTAACATCGCCTCCTTCACTCAGGCCACTTCGCGCACTTCTTCCGACTTCGCCCGTCCCGCCGGCTTATCCTCGCTTACCGTATGAAAATGTTGAGCTCCAAAGTCATGTTGCCAAAGGTGAGCCGCATAACCCCGTCTGCCAGCTTGATTATAGCATTAGTTGTACAAAAATGGTCTCCCAAGCATGGGCACTCGTGAGTGCCTCCGCCATCGGGTTCTCAGATCAAGAACCACAAAATCCACCGGATAATAGAAATTATCCACCTTACCAAGACATCCTCCACTATCCCTTGGTATTTTCACAGACCGACCGCTTAAGGATAGGTGGATGTTGGTAGTTTCAGCCCCCCAAACCTAACTCAAGCATATCAGATATGGCAAGAGTTGACATTGCCTTAGATCCAGCAGCGTTCGCCTATGCATGTCCCTCCAATGTTGACTGAGATGGTGGGGGATCCTGGATCTTTGTATTTTAACAAGGTTTTGCACTGGATGATAGAGCTGACTTGCTCAGTCAGGAAAGCCTTCTTATTAATGCCCAACCCCTTTTTGACTGTGCACAAGTCCTTGAGAAATTTCGCATAAGTTGGAACCTGTTTGATCATATCAAGCAGGGGATGTTCACCTTGACCTGCCTCAAGACTCCGTGATGCCTTCTGCTTAGAAGCCTCTTTTGCCTCCCAAAGGCTTCGGGGGAAATGGAAGGGGGCATTTTCTTTCATTGAATCTTCTTTGATGATAATGTGTTCAGCCTCCTCTTCCTCCTGTTCTATGATTTTTCCCGTTGATTTGGGCGTTGGCTGCTCAATTTCCTTACCACTCCTTAAAGTGATAATGGCTTAGACTTCATCCATCTTCGGTGCAGGCTCATTGGCATAGCTTAGTTCATGCACTCCCCTAGGATTGGGCAGTGTCTGAGAAGGGAATCTCCCTTTTTCCTGTACTTGTTGCTGACTGGTCAAGCTACTGATGGATAACTGCATGGTATCAATTTTCTGATTAAGGCTTTTGTGAAGCCCTTCAATCCTTTTGTCTATGGAGCTTTCTACCTTTTCTATTCTTTGGTTTATCTGAGCATTGATAGTTTTCTGCTCCTCTACAAAATTCCCTACCACTCGCTTCAAATTCATGATACTGGCCTCCACAAAAGATGAAGGTGGTGGTCAAGTATCACGAAGTGGACCCATACTGTTGCTGCTGATGTGCTCCTGGGGGTACATATACAGGGGGTTTAGGCTTCCAGGCCAAGTTTGGGTGGTTCTTCCAGTTGGGATTATAAGTGTTACCATATTGGGCATCATTTGGTGGCCTATTTTAACCCACAACATTTGCATTTTCAACCATTAAATCCCTTACTGAGGGGGAAATTGGACAATGCTCCCTTTGATGACCGGTAGATTGGTAATTAAAACATGGTTGGCTAGGCATCGATGCCTCACCACGCCCGCACTTCCCGGGGTGGTTTCTCCGTCCAGCCATCCTTCGTTAGTGGTGGACAACTTAGCCTTTAATTCCACTCCTCCGTCACGATAAATGCATCCCCTCGTGCTTCATCGTTATTTCATCCTCTCTACCTCCCTTGGATTTGGCTCATCCCATCCTTTGGAAGTTTCAACCACGTAGTTCAAAAAGTCCATGGCTTCATCAGGATTTTTGCTAAGGAAGTCCCCTCCACACATGGTCTCTAGGAGTTGTTTCATGGAAAGGGACATTCCATCATAGAAATGGTTCACCAGCATCCATGTATTAAAGCCATGATGAGGGCATGCACTGATGGTCTCCAGATATCTTTCTCAACACTGATAAAATCTTTCACTATCAAGAGTCGCAGCGGTGTAGATCTTTCCTCTCTTCAAAGTTGGTCTTAAGGAGTACCCGAAGAACTTCTTCAAGAATTCTCGTCGCAGCCACCCCGCCCCGATGGTCTCGCCTTAGTGAATTAAGCCAAATTTTGGCTTTATCTTTGAGTGTCAAAGGGAAATCCTTCAGCTTTAGCAAGTCCATATCGACGCGCCTTGAAAGTCGCAACTTCCTCAACCTCGAATATGCATGTATGGATTTTCGCTTTCCATACCATGAAAGGCTCAGGCACCAAATAGGCCCCACGCCACATCCTCCGCAGCGTTATTATGCATGAGGGTGCACTCACCCTTGGCGAATGAATGTGATCCCTCATTGGATCCAGATGCATCGGGTCTCCCATGAACCCCGTTGGCCTCGTTTGTTCTCAGGTGGAGTCTCCATCTTATTAGTGTGTAGGCTAACTTCACAACCCTCTACAATTGAAGCACCTAGCCTTTCCAATCTGCCTGCAATGTTTCTATCCCACTGCATAAACTGCTATGATCACACCACAAGCAAGAAACCAACAAAAACTAGACCAACAAAAAGGTTATTGGTTAGCTAAAATCAAAACAATATTAACAGTCTGCACATGGAAGTCTTCAAACTCCCGCAGTTGAAATTAATCCCGCAAAGGAACTCCGCAAGTAAGTGGGGAAAATGAAAAAAATAAAAAAGAAATGAGATAGCACCAAAACTTGTGATGTGAATCACAAGTTCACTGCTTTTCTCTCTCACTAGGGCACCATCCTCGACAACGGCGCCATTTGATTCGTGCCACAATAGGGTGATCCGGAATCAACAATATTTATATCCTAAATTTCCTCCTACTGCCGTAGTCAAGCTACTGCAGTATAGCGGTTCTAGGGTCGAACACAGGGATGAGTTTTCTTCGCACAAATGATTTACAGTGAGGTTCAAAAATGGTGAATTTCAATTTGGATTATGGGGTGGTGATAAAAACAGTGAGAGTTGATGGTGCAAATTAAAATTAAAATGAAGAAAAAATAAGAAAAAGAACTCCTCAGTTTACTGGGTAACCGGTTCGAAGTCCTAAAGATCCGAGAGGTCCCCGGGTTCATTTCCTCGCGTTGGGGAGGATGACATATAGTCATTTCCCGAACCGGATCTTCATTTAACTTTAAAAACTAAACCCTAATAATTTTCCTTTCGATAGAAAGCATTTATTTAGCATTTATGGTTCCTACAAGAAAAACATGTCCCAAAACCTACCCTTCAAGAACTAATAGAGACAACTAACTAGGCATCGTTAGAATCTAGTGAAAGTATCCATTGAACCCAAAAAAGCTTGCCAAATACATTAATAGTGGGAGAGCATGCTTAAGAGATTTTAACTCCAAAAGTTGAAATCCAAATTTCTTAACCTACCTCCAGCTGCTCGTAAAGGGCAACTATCGGATATCGTGCCGTATCTAAAGCTAAGAATACAATCGAACCCCAAAAGCCGGGCATTGGCCAAAGAAAGTACATCAAAAAAGCTTTAAACCTAGAGTTGCAATTGGGAACCAAAATGCCAAAACCTCGGCTACGTGAAAATGTGGGAAACAAAAGTTTACCTTAAAAAATCGTTTTTTTTCAAAGAGCTCCTCCTCTTCAAGGAGGAAGAGGTTTTAGCCGCTCATCCTCCAAGTTGTCATCCTTGGAGGGTGTTTGGCAACCAAGAAAGGGAAAGAAAATGAAAGAAAATGGAGAAAGGAAGCTGCGGGGAAACTGCCGCCCCTGTATTGCCGACGTGAAGTGAAGTGATTGTTTTGTACAAACTGAGACTTATATATGCTCAGAGTCAAGGGAAATTACAAAAGCAACCAAAATCATAAGGTATTACATATAAAATAGGAAGAAACATAAAAAATGTAAATAAAAAATCGAGGCGTGAAATGCGTGAGAACAGTCGAGGAACAGCTGCTCAGAAGATGCACAGCTGGCAAAGGATAAAAGCACTCCTCGCGTTGCTCCATTTTTCTCTTCACATTTTGCTCTTCTTCCTTCTGATATTTGACGGTAATGCCGAGTTTGACTCGAATTCTTTGTGCTTGGATCGACTCAACAATTTTGGCATAATTAAATAAGAAAACTCGCAAAATTACTACAAAATGCGATCGCAGAATACAGGACCTTAATGTGGAAAATCGGGTTAATTAGAATTATTAGTACACAAAAAGCACTCAAAACTTATAATAAATAGGGTTCAAAATAGCACTTTTTGGGCACTAATCAGTGTCCAACGATGCAAGATGAGCGAGACCGCATGAGTAAGATTCCATATGCTTCTGCTATCGTCTCATCACGATGTTATGTCACAGACTGACTAGATGTGTCATATGCCTTAAGTATGACTAGAAGATACCAGTCAGATCCCGGTGAAAGTCACTGGACAACAGTTAAGAATATCCTTAAGTACTTAAGAAGATCTAAGGATACATTCTTAATTTATGGAGGACAAGAAGATGAGTTAGTTGTACATGGTTACACTGATATTAGCTTCCAGTCTGACAAGGATGATTTCAGATCGCATTCAGGTTTTGTGTTTTGTTTGAATGGAGGTGCTATTAGCTAGAAAAGTTCAAAGTAAGACACCGTAGCGATTCTACTATAGAGGCTGAGTATATAGCTGCATCAAGTAAAGTATGAGGCCAAGCTGATCAAGAAGTTCATTATCGACTCGAGTGGTTCCTAGTATCTCGAACTCGATGGACCTATTCTGTGATAATAATGGGGCTATAGCATAAGTTAAGGAACCTAGATCACACCAGAGATCCAAACACATACTTAGGCGTTTTCATCTCATCCGAGAGATTGTTGACAAAGGAGATGTCAAGATATGCAAAGTATATACTAATGACAACGTTGCAGATCCAATAACTAAGCCACTCCTAAAAGCGAAGCATAAGAGTCATATTAGGTCAATGGGTATTAGATACATGTCAGATTGGCCCTAGTGCAAGTGGGAGATTGTTAGTGATGTGCCTTAGGGCAATAGTGTACTTGTTATTACTTTCATATTTAAATAATAAAGATACATTTTCATTATCATCTTACATTTCTAATTTGGTGATTTGCTCCATGAATAGTTGATTCCACTTATGGTCATCAAGTGTGTGACTTGATAGTAGAACCCTGGACTTCAAATGGAATACTATTATAAATTACCCCTGGTCGTTCATTATTGGTGGAGCAATAGTGAATTAAGACTAGTATGGAGTTTGACTGATGATCATGCATATATGATATTAAGTCAGCTCATAAGTACATGTCAAGTTAACATTATACTAGATCGATCCACCATGAGAATACTACATGGATTATAAGTCATGCACTTCTCATCATATAATGTCTTCTTTTTATCCTTCGATCACCACCACCATAAGTCCCTACATGAGGAGCTTTATGTTTTGACACAGTTCAACATCATTTGTAATAAGGTGGTAATACAGACTGTAGTTGGACATAGAATAAATCATGTAGAGGGACTTGAGTGGATGAAAGGGATTTGTCCCTTATTTTAGAGAGATATCTCGTGGGCCCCTCGACATGTGAGACTAGAAATTACATGGTCATGCTCAAATGAATTAATAAGGGTTATTAATGTCATTCAGATATTAATTTACAAGGAGGTCGAAAATTTGTATGATTGAATCTTACAAGGGAGATATAGTCCATGACTTCAGGTTCAATTAGGGATATCACTTAGTCAAAGGAACTACGACATTTATCATGGATTAGGTTATGTCGAGCTATCGACCCACATAATTTGGGTGGTCATAATGCCTGCCAGCCGCTATTTGCATCCCCGTGGCCTCAAATGGGCTTTGAGCCCACTCCGCCAACATTATGTGGACCTGGCTGTGGTCACACACACAAAATGGGCTAGAAACCAACCCTCAACAAAACTGGTATTTAAACCCAAGGATCCCTATGCGGATTAATTCATTCATTTTTCACAATCGAGAGAGGTGGCTAGGGGTTTTCGTGAGACTCAACTTAGTGCTAGCACACCTGCTTCTAGGCCAAGAAGGCCCGCTCTGCAGGATAGCCATGCAGGTGGAGCCGATCCGCCATGCCTTCGGGCCTGGCATGAGTGGTCAGCACACACGACGCTGAGGAACAAGGATCTTCCAGCGAGAATAAGGTATTCTTCTATCCTTGAATCATCTGATTGGATCACATGGATCCCTGGTCGGGTTAGAAAAAGGCAAAATTTTAATTTTTCCGCTGTGTATGTATGCTTAATCGCCAGTAGGAACCCAACAACTGTTGAATATGCCACCAACCGAGTTGTCAGATGCCAATTGCATCTTTGATGCAAGAGCTTCTACAACAAACATTGTGAATTTGATCTTAATTATGGAAATATTGGATTCGGGAGGTTTTGAGACCTTGGAGACACCAAATATATTTCTATTTCCAAGTATTTTTTGAGGTTGTTACTATTTTGATTTAGGAGTTGTTTTTATTTTAAAAAAGATTTATTCTAAGTCAAAGTAGTAGTTGCTTTATTTAATTTATAAAGTTTGTTTTGCTAGTCAAATATGAGATGTTATTTCTTTTTAAAGATCATTTCTAGGAAGTTCTTTTATTTAATTTAAAGTTTATTTTCTAAGTCAAAGTAATAATTTTTATTTGATTTAGAAAGCATGGGGCTATATATATACCCCCCCTAATGTAGCCCTTTGACACCGCCTAAGCTTAATAATATTTTCGCATTGCTGTAAGAGTTCTCTGGTCTCTCTTATCTCTTAGGTGGATTCTCTTAAGTGCCGAGTTCGTTGCTTCTTACCCCTTAGTGGATTCCTTAGGTGACGGCATAATTGTACTCTTATTTCTTAGCGGATTCCCTGAAGTGGCGAGTTCGGGGCTTTTATCCCTGTGTGGATTCCTAGCGACGTAAGAAGTATCTATCCCCATACAATATCAACTCATCCCATCATCTTTTTTGTTTAACTTTTCATAACCCATTTTTCAACCTCAATCCAAAACTTTCCAAATCTAATACCATACTTCTAAAACCTTTCCAATACTTTGTTTCACTCTAGAAACAATAAAAACCATCACCCCTAACATTGGAGAACCTAAATTCGTCCATAGCCCTTAGCTTACCTTGGAAAACCCAAAACCTCAAATTAGCTCAAAACAAGGTTATTTTGCATCAAACCAACCCAAACCTTTTCAGACCTAAATTCCTTCATTCTAAACCTTAATTCATCATATATAACCATAAACTAGCCATATAACCTTTGAAACCAAACCTATTCCTTCCTTACCCATCAAAGTTTTACCCCATAACCCTAACTGCTCAAACCGTTAGGATCATCCATCACGATCCCATTCTCGCATCAGCGGTATCAAAGCTCGTCATGGTTGTTCTCGATTCTAAATACAATGGTTCAAGTAGTTCAAGGAGTACAAAACAAAAGCACATTATTGATCTTGAGATTCTTGTTCAACATCTATAACGACGTTTGAGGCTTTATGAAGATCGCATGTCTATGGAGAACTCAATAAATACATGACAAATATAAGACGCGAGAAAATAAGATTTTATGAAGAGACTTTATGTACTAAGTGTACCCCCAAGATCTCTGTAGTGTAAGAAGGCTAAAACCATGTATGTACGAGATTGTGATTATCATGAGAGGTATGATTGCTACTACCGGAATGAAGATTACTATGAGAGGCATGGTAACCGTGATGAAGGCTTAAGATTCAATACAAAAATTGACATTCCAGAATTTGATAGAAGAATGGATGCTGATGAATTTTTAGATTGGCTTAATATGGTGGAGCAATGCGTTCGAGCATTGCGAATCCTCGATAGTGAAAAAGCAATGCACCATTAAGATGCTAATGAATGCTTATATTTGGTGGGATAACTTGAAGAGACAATGTGAAAGAGATGGTAAAAAGTAGATTTAGACTTGGGAAAAGATGAAGAAATAATTAAAAAAGAAATACCTTCCCTTTAACTATCGCTGTTTATCTTACCTCTGCAAAAATTTAGAATTGGAGTGGAGAAGCATTGACAGAAAGGAAAACTTGATAATCCATGGAAACTTGCAAGAGTCCGAGAAACAAGTCATAGCCCATTATGATTTTAAGCACTAGTTTGACCGTTATTTTAAAAAACATATGAAAAGGCTCGCTTTGAATGTTACATTGATGTATTTTTTTTAAAAAAAAGTATTATTTCCCCTCCAAACAGAACCTCAATCTTTACGAGGACAAGAGAGAGAGAAAGCGGAGGAAAGTGTACCTGGAGTCTCACCTAGTGTAGAACTACTGACCAGCACCGAAGGTCTGGGTTATGTAATCAAAATAAACCCTAAAGGCCGTGTTTGGTAAGCAGATCGAGGTGGACAGACCACTTTGACAAAATTAGGCGAAGTCCTCAAATACAGACGCTTCTGGATCTCACCAAATCAGTGACAAAATTAGCGAAGGTGAGTTATTTTTGTTCGCGTAACCCCCTCAAATCGGCCACTTACCAAACGTGATAAAATATTTTATAGTTTTTTATAAAAATAATTAACATAATCTAAAAATTTGAACAAAAAATTTATTAACTAATATATTATCAAATAACTAATACTAAATAGATGAAATAAAATAGCTTAATATATTATATATGATATAATATATTATAAAATATAAATTTAATAATATATAAATATTTTCATACAAATAAAAATTATGAATTTATAAATTATTTATTAAAAAACATTATAATAATAATTATTATTTATATTAAAGTATAAAATAAAATAATAGAAAATATTTTGCAAAATATAAATTCCAAGCAGGCTATTATTATTATTTTTATTAATGACTATATCGCTTCATTCATCCGTTTACCCCGAAACAATTATTTCTTTCGGGCCACTTTATTTTAAATGAACTTTAAACTTCAAACCATTTCCTAACTTTCAGATTTTCGTAAAATCTCGGCCCCCTGAAATTTCACTCAAGAACTTATCACCTTAAAATCTAAAAATTTCATTGGCTTCATAATTCGACGAACTTTTCTAACCACTAGATTTCGCTGGCATCGAATTTAACTGGCCAAGTAGTCAGTTGGCCATCCAAGATCTGAAATTTTGCGCTTCTCGAACCCTTACGACAATTTATTATTTTTATTAACATTTTGCCATTTTTAGGTAAATTTCTAATTTTTTCGGTTTTACAGAGTAACAATAACACTGAATCCAAGATCGGATTTGAGAAATAAACTCAAACCTATTAAAAACCCGATTAAATTAAATTAAACTCATACCATTAAGAATGATCGGATCTAGAACCCAAAATAATCATCCCGCCACATCCTACCACTACATAACGTTAAAAATTAAACAACTTAATACTTTAACGCATAAGACTATTCGATGTTCTCAAAAAATTATATTCAAGACAAGAAAAACAAACACCATCTTAGTCCCAGATGTACCAAACGTATGATAAAAGTCCATAATTTTGTTCAGAATTACTAAACACGTGACAAGATAAATTATCTCGCTCTAAATCACCGTGATACCCCAAATCAAAGACAAAATTAATCCTACTTAATCCGCTGCACCAAACATAATACTAAAAACCCAAAGAAGGGATTCAAATCGCAGAGAGAATGAAAAATATACCGGTGATTCTGCTGGGCTGTGGAGGGGTTGGGCGTCATCTCCTCCAACACATCGTCTCTTGCAGATCTCTCCACGCCAAACTGGTATTTGCCTCAATTTCCCCTTTTCCCTTTCCCCAGTAAAAATTTCTGAACTATACATCGGAACATGAAAATCAGGTTTTATTTTAGGGGCATTTGGTTGCCCCTGAAATACAATTGTTCATTCTTTTTCCTTTTCCTCCATTAATGTGGCTGCGATTTCATTATCATGTATTGGAGTGTTCCTTTAATTCGTGTGGAAAGCCAAAGGCTCCGGTTGGTTGCTGATCAACTGGAGGCTGATCAACTGTAGGCAAAGGAAATCGACCCCGAGATGATATTCTTGAAAATTTGCAATCAACCTTGAAATTCTTGCAATTTACATTTATTTGGTTTTCTTTGCCGCAAAATGGAGTTATATGGAATGATGCATTTCGGTTGGATGTCAAATAGCTTCAAGTTTTTTTAATCTTTCTTAGATATCGGCAGTAAGGGTTCCTGCATTTGTGCCTTGAACTGATATGGAGAACATAGGAGATTGGTTCATTCAATTGGATATCAAAACATCACTTAGTAGTTCACTGTGGAATAAAATGGAGTCGAGGTGGAAATCACTAATGACTATGGAATTGTGTTTTCAGAATGGTTTCTATACTTTTGAAGTGATTTGAAATGTGCTTATATATGTATATGTATATACATGTACATGCATGTGTGTGCATGTCTATTCCTGTCCATTCACATGGCTTACATATCATTTACTGGGATTTCCACTTTAGCTCTGTAACTGAGAATAGTATACTTGACTGGCAGGGAGTGCGGTTGCGAGTGGTGGGAATAAGTGATAGTAAATCATTGCTTCTTGCGTCAGATATTTTCACAAGGGAGTTAGAGGATACATTTTTGAATGAAGTCTCCCGGGTGAAGTTGGGAGGCTCTTCATTGAAGACTCTAAGTAGTTTTGGTAATTCCTCAATTTCTTGCTGTAGTGAATGAGTGGATTATCACATTGTATATTTTTCATTTATGCATTGTTCTATTGTACCAGAATTTCTATTCATCTTGCTATCATCTTCAAAAGTTTGATTTGGTAACATACACTGCAAATTAAAACAGGCCTGTAGGAATTGGCCCATAGAATTACCGAACAAGCTTATACTTCTTTGTTGTTGATTTTTTTTTCTTTTCTGTTTCCTGGATGTCTGCAGTAAATGAATGCCAAATATTTACAAATTTGGAAGCAACTAGAACAGTTATAGATGTTGCAACTCACCTGGAGTAAATCAACAGGTTTGTATTGCTCCAATCTCCAATATTTCTTGTGCATCACCATGGCATAAAACATTTTTGACATTGCCTATGCTGGATCATGGACATTGGGCCTTATGATTCTGGTAATTAAATTTTGTTAGTTACTTAATGTGGGACCTTATATTGATTATACGTGACTTCTAGCTATTAGTCAGCATCAGATGATTTCATTGTGACTTTATTTCGTTATTTCTACCCTCAGGGTTGGTTGTTATTGATTGCTCTGCCAGTTCTGAGACTATGGGAGTGCTGAATCGAGTGGTTGATTTAGGCTGTTGTGTTGTCTTGGCAAATAAGAAGCCTCTTACTGCTGAAATGGTAACTAACTCTATTAGCCAATTAGGTCCTCATATTCAATGCTTGGTCTTTTGGGTAAAAGATTGTTTTGATTCAATGCAGGTAATAAGATCCATGTAATTTATTATTTGTTATCTCTTTCATATCCATTCTTACCATGAGAAGTTTTTTGAGAGATTAAATAAAGCATTTGATAGAAGTTAAATATAAATGTTTTGACATGTGAAAACATCTTTTACCTTGTTTTCTGTCCTTCCTTTTTCATTGTTCATGCACGATAAATATCCCTACATGTTAATCCCGTAAAATACAGATGTCTAAAACCAACATTTGATTCTTTGGCCTGCAGGAGGATTATGACAAACTGGTTGTTCACCCACGTCACATTCGGTATGAGTCAACTGTAAGTGTGTTTGTTTGACTAGGATTGGCTTTATGTGAAGTTTAGGGATGGAGAATATGGTTTGGATTGCTTGAAATTTATAAAAAAAAAAAATGGTTTGTAGTGCTTGAAGTGTTCGGTTGGCCTATATCAAGGAGGGACTACTGGGCTTTAAAACTAAAATTTGTATTGATCTGATCCTTATATTATGACTGATTACTAGTTATATGCTTCAACTTTTGTGCAGAGACCTTCCATGTTGGGTATACGTCTGCTTTAAACCATGATTAAGCCTTTATGCACTTAGGAGTTTGTAAGACCTCATGGTTGTTTTATGTTGGAAGCACAATTTTTGTTATACCTCTTCAGATTGCCTTAAATAAAATATAAACATTACTGAATTTGTAGTCTGGAAAAAAACCAAGAATATTAATCTCAATTCTCATTTGCAAAATGTCTATAATGTGAGGGAGTAGTCGTGATAATGGGTTGTGATGTAGGAAAACTGCTTGCTAAGTATTTGGTTCTACACCTCGGTGCTCCCTTTAAGGCTAAAACTGTTCAGGATATAATCTAATTAAAAAAACTGTTCAAGATCTGGTTGAAAAAGGGATTTTCAAAAGATTGACCCTTTGGAAATGGGTAATACCTCTTAGAAGGTTGAAGAATGACTTTGTTGAAAAGTACTTTGAGTAGTCTTTTTAATTTATTTCTTTTCTCTTTTTGTTTAAATTGGTGGCTAAGAGACTAGAAAAATCCAAAGGGATTTTCCTTGAGGAGGGGGGGCTTTGGGGAAAAACCCACCTTGTGAATTGGGCTCACAATTTGCAAAAACAAAAGTGGGCGGGGGTCTGAGCATATGGATTCACCACTCTCAATAAAGTTCTTTTGGGAAAATAGTGTTTTATTAAAGAAAGGGCATGCTCTCGAAATTAATAAAGTGGAGAAAGTATGGTGAAGAATCGAGGTCAGGTTCTTAGCAAGGAGAGAAGGTCTGCAGGAGCCTGGCTTCGTGGGAAGTCAATTAGAAAAACAAGAAGAAACTTTTAAAGTTTCAAGGTCAGGATGACAAGTCGATGGGTAGGTGATGACGGCAATGCGAACCGGTTCAATAAGGCGAAATCCTTCGAGATTACTTATGATGGTGAAGGAAAAACAAAATATGTTATTACGTAACGGAGTGAGGTAAGGTATCGCGGGATTCGCTTTGAAGAGGGGTTATTCAACCCATGAGGAATGTGATGAGCCAGCCGCACGCGCCTATCCCGCCAGTAGATACGTGAGTACGCGAGGAGAACGGATCGACTCTATTGTGCCGGAGCGTAAGGAGAACAAAGACGGAGGTTCCCGCTTCGTTTCCGCTAAGGATTGAAGGCAAAAACATGCGGCCGCTTTTTTTCCGTAAGGAAGGGTTTTGTGAACGCAGCGGGCCTTGTCGCGCAGCTAAGAGGGATCGCATCAAACGACAGAAGGAAATCCCTTTGACAATCATTAAAGCAGTACCGACAAAGGAGGAAGAGAAGGAGAGGAATGGTCCCAGTAAAGTTAAAGATCCAGTTGGGGGTTTCCTCGCTGATAAGGCATGGGGTGAAGAAAAATGCAAGGTGGACAACGCGGCTCGTGGACGTTGAGACTGTGGGTCCCGGCAGATGAAGTTATCACAGCGGGAGCCTGATAGTGGACGGGAAGACAAAAGCCGAGTCTATTGTCAGAAAATATGTCCGAGACTCCTCGTTTAGAGAGTCGAGGCTCGAAACAGCGTTTCGAGGGTAGCCCCTTAAACGAGGACCCTTATTTTTGGAGTTTGAATCACAAATGAGGCGAAGCTGGTCCTCGAGCCTGTGAGAAGAAATTTCAGAGGAGGGATATCAAGTAGATTGGAGAGATGGGATCAATATTCCTGATGTAGCAGGAGAAAAGGGCTCGCGTAAGTAGAATGGTTAGAGTGGTAGGGGCTTCCACTTCACCCGTGGGAAAACTGAGGTCCTAAAGAGAATAGTGACGCCATGGAGGATATTTAGCCATCGACAAAATCAACGAGTTGAGAAGGAGCGAATGTGGGCCGTAAATGTTGGTAAAACGATGTGGTTTCGCCAACACTAACATTTTGGAAGGTCCAAGATCTTTCAGTCAGATCCTGCGGAGGTCCTAGCCATGGGTACATGTTTATCCTGTATGCTACTTCTGCTCACAGATGCTACTGTTTCGAAGAGTCCAAAGGAAGGAAGGATGATGGAGAGGCACGAAGAGAAAGTGGGTCTCGATTGCCTTAGTCGTAATGATGGTAGTCGAGAAAGGAGACTGTGACACCCGAATACTGTGGGGCGGCGCACGTGGCCTGATAAGGCCGAGAGGGGTGGGGTGCCTCGGGGCAGCCGCAAACAATAAAGCGAGGGGGAGATCAGGAGGTGGGCAAAGGAAAAGGGGTGCACTCCAGGGTGGGCGGGCCGCCCACGGCACTTTACTACCAACCGATGGGGCCGGAGGGCCAAACCGGGCCTCAACTCGTTCACTAAAGACGGCCTCCTGGAAGGAGGAGTAAACCTCGGCGCGGTTGTGCGTGGATGAGAAAAGAGGGCCGCAGCTCGGGGCCCACAATAAGGGATCAGTTTTCGATTCGATGGGCCTGTTTTGATTGGACCAAACCTGTATGAAAATGTTAAATGCTCTAAGGCCCAAAAACAAAAACAAGGGGAACCAGGAAGTCAAAAATGCGGCTCAGCTATTTCAACAGGCCAGAAAGATATAAGGTATTCTGAAGGGGAAACGAAGTGTGAAGATGAGGGAGATCGACCAGGCGTGAAGGGCTCTTCAACCTCGACGCTCCGATGATCCGCTTGATCTCGCGGCTCAAGTGGGTTGAACACGAAGAGAGAATCAGGTTGAAGGATCGTTATAGTTTCAGTGGCCGCGGAGAAAATCCGGGCCAGGAGTTGTCTTCTGAACTCCCATTTTTACTTCCCTGAGTCAAGGGTTCAGTGAAATAGGATATCCGAACAGTCAAGCTCTGGAAATAGTGGAACGTGGCATCGGTTCTGCCGGAGGTCGCCGAGATTTCGTAAGGCGACTTCGCGGCTCCAGTACGAACGGAGTCATCATCCATTACTTCTCCTCTTTGCTCTGTTTTTGGACGACCCCTTCTTTCTGGGGGTCCGTCTGGCCTGGGGAATTGCCTTGAGGATGAGGAATTGGGGGATTTAGCACCGTTGAGAGTAGTGACGCCTCACTGTGATGGAATGGGGGAGAGAAGACTTCGAGGATTTTTCTGACGCTATTATATAGAGACCGAGAGCGCGGGACGGGAGGAGGAGGGTGCCAAGACACATACTAGTTGTTCGTGGCATTTAAAAGTGGGAGGACAAACACTGATTAAATTCAAGAGTTTCTAGGATCCCAACCTGCGGTTATGACGCGAGATTCCGGGATCATACAGAATGGTAGTCCCAAAGAAACAGTAATAAAGAAAGGGAAGTCCTGCAGAGTCAAGAAGCGAGAGGGAATTAAAAAAGCTGGAATGCACTATAAATTATAACGGGAAGGGCCAAAACAGAGGGGGAAGAGACAGGGGGAATTTTTGTCGGGGTTAAATGAAGAAGCCTTCTCATGGAACGTTGGGAGGTGCATCAATTCTGGATAAAATAATATCATCTGTAAATTTTATTAGTCCCGTAGGGTGGATCCGGCTCATCAAGAAGAAACCAGTTTCAAGAGATAACCCAGGTTGATGCCTCGTAGTCTGGGGGTGGGAAGATCGGGCCGAGCGGAGGGTCGTGGAGGCAGGGAACTCGCAGGGGGAATTCTTGTGGTTTTTGGGATAAAAGAAAACCGGGAGGTGATGGAGGTAGAAATCGGTCACTTTTCTAAGCATGTGTATTTTTAAAATACTAAGATGGTTTTCGTAAGTGGGCATTCAATGAGTCTATGGGCCAAGTGGAGAGGAACAACAACCTGAGCCGTTTCCGGGAAGAATCGGGGTCGGTGAAAGGGTCAGGAGGGGCCATGGTGCATAGTGGAGATTTCCAATATGGTCCTATCTCCTAATGAAAGGAACAAGGGGGGTGTGCAAGCACGCACTCTACGAGGCGCTCTCGTAAGTTATGAATGAGTTAGGGCTCGCAGATCTTCCTTGCGTGGGGACCTTTACCCGAGGGGTGACCTCAATAATCAGTGTATGTCCCGGCTGGATAGATTTTTAGTAACGTCAGACTGGGAAAGTCGTTTCGGTAATGCGATTCAAAGTACTCTCCCGAGACCCCGTGTCTCGACCACCGCCTGCTTTCATAGGACAAAGGAGGGAAATTTTGTCCCATCCATTCCCTTCCGTTTGAGATCATGCAGTTGAAATTTGATGGTTTTAAGGACCTTCTAAGAGGGTGGTAGGCAACTTCGTGACTTCTCTCGGGTTCCTTTAGTTTTGTCTTGGCTTCCAAAGTTAAGGCCCTGAAAGGTATATTGAGGGTCCGAACAAAGAAGCTTTTCTACAGTGGAGGTTCGAAGAAAGAGGCCTCTGAAAGGTGATCTCGCTTGGGATGACTCGAGAAGGAGAAGGCCCTAACCTTGGAAGAAACTGAGGAGAGGGAAAAGGCTAGAGAGGAGTTTAAGAAGTGGGTGGACTTAGAAGAGGTCTCCTGGAGACAAAAATCTAGGGAAACTTGGTTGAAAGAGGGGGACAGAAACACAAGATTCTTTCAAAGGATGGCCAATTCTAATAGGAGGAGAAACTCCATTAGGAACATCAGCATCAATGGTAGAAGATGTGTCAAGGAACCTGAGATTAGAGAAGGTCTAGTGGGAGCCTTCCAAAGTCTCCTTTCTGCATCTAGCAACTGGTGCCCACTTTCCCGACTCCTGCTCACCGAGATCAGCCGACCAAGTTGCTAAGCTGGAAGAAATGTTTACAGAGGAGGAAATTCTTGCAGCAATCTCTGGGCTTAATGGCGATAAAGCCCCAGGTCCTGATGGTTTCCCCTTGGCCTTTTGGTCTTTCAGTTGGGATTTTGTGAAAGGAGAGGTTTTGGGTTTTTTTAAGGAATTCTTCGAGCATAACCAGTTTGTCAAAAGCCTGAATGCTATTGTCTCGATTCCCAAGGAAGGACTGCCGAGATCTTAAGGATTTGAGATCCATCAGCTTAGCTGGGAGTTTGTACAAGATTTTATCAAAGTTTTGGCTACCGTAATCAAAAGAGCATGAGGGTGATTATTTCACAAATTTCAAATGCGTGAAGGGAGACAAATTCCTCGATGCGCTCTTATTGCTAATGAGGCAAAGGGATTCTATCCTAAGAAGGAAAGAAATGGGATTCTCTGTGTTGGATATTAAAAGGCTTATGATCACATTAGTCGATTTTCTGGTCAGACATTGGAGAGAATTTGGGGTTCGCTCCAAATGGATAATAGTTGGATTAAATGGTGCATATCCACTGCTTCTTTTTCTGTACTGGTTAATGGCTCTTCTACTGTCTCTTTCTGCAAACAGAGCCGGTGATGTTTTGTCTCTTTCCCTACCTTTTGTTATCGGTATGGAAGCTCTGAGCGGTATGCTTAAGCGCGCAGTGGAAGGCAGTTTCATCTCTGGGTGCAGATTTCCCGGTAGAGAAGGAGGGGACATTGTTATTTCTCATCTTTTATATGTCGACGACATTATCCTCGTTACGGGTTCAACTCGAGCAACCAATGTATCCGAGATGGACCTTGATGTGGTTTGAAGCCTTCAGCTCGAGGATTAATTTGTTTAAAAGAGATTATCCCTTCAGCAGGTGGACAATGTGGAGGAGTTAGCGTCGAGCTTGGTCATGAGGTCAGTCCCTCCCCAACGTACTGGGCCTTCCCCCGTGCGCCTACGCTGTGGCTCTGTGGTTCCTCGATTCCACAAGATGTGATTTAGAAGAAGATTGGCAATCTGGAAAAGACAGTACATCTCAAAGGGGGGGAGGATCACACTCATTCGGAGTACTCTGGCTAGCCTTCCCGTTTACTTTCTATCACGCTTAGGAATGCCAAAGATTGTTTGTTCAAGGTTTGAGAAGATTCAGAGACTTTCTCTGGTCAGCAATCTAGAGAGAAAACTCACCCCAGAAATTGGAAAACGTCATTTTGAAAAAAGTCAAAGGGGTCTTGGGTGAGAAGCCTATCTAAAATAATATTGCCTGCTTTTGCAAGTGGTGTTGCGGTTCGCCAACGAGAGGATTCTTTGGCTAAGCAGGACGCACCAAATTCGGGAGTGAGGTGGTGGCTGGAATTCCAATGACATTAGGGGAGGTTATGGCACTGGGTTATGGAAAGACATTAGTAAAGAATGGATCACCTTCTCTCAAAACGCTACATCGTCCTTAGGCAATGGGTGGAGACTGAGGTTCTGGAAGGATCCCTGGTGCGGGGAAACGACGCTGTGTAATGCCTTCCCCACTGCTCAATTTGGTCAAGCCACAAAGATGCAAGGGTGGGCTGGAGGCTGGGACTCTTCAAGGGTTAATGGGGTTGGTCCCCGTCTCGAAAGACCTTAATGATTGGGAAATGGAGGAGGTTGGAGAGGTTTCTTCTGTTCTTCACAATAAGAAAAATTAGGCGCTCAAGAGGATTGCCTTATGTTAGCGAGACTAGCCTAATGGTTTCAAGCAGTCAAACTCATGTATCGAAAGCTACCGCATTTTCCCTGGGCAGATTTCCCTTGGTATTCCATTTGAACCCAATGCCTCCTGCTCCTGCCATTTAAGCTTCCTCGCAGAAGGTGCTTACTCTTGACCAATTAAAGAGAAGGGGATTCACCCTTGTAAACAGGTGTTTTTTATGTGAAGAGGAGGAGGAAACAATAGACCATTTGCTTATCCATTGTTCGACAGCTAAGATGTTATGGAACCTGTTGTTGGCCATTGTGGATTATAATCGGTGTTCCTATTAATCTGCTCGCTAAGCCCTCCTTGCATGGCAAAGTGCTAGAGTTGGCAAAAAAGCGGAAAAGTGTTTGGATGGCGCCCTTGTTTATTTTGGACAAGCAGGGAATGAAAGGAACAGGTGACTTTTGATAACGAGATCCTCCGCTCAGGATGAAATCCTCTTTTGTTCACCTTATGGTCTTGGGCTAAGATGTTTAGTGGTGATAACTTAAGTTCTTTGGTTGATTTTTTAACTTGGTTGGGGTATAGGTGAGAGTGGTGGTGTTCTCCCCTTTTGTACTCCTCTTGTGTACTCTTTGGGAGCTATGTGCTCGTTTTTTCAATAGATATTCTGCTTTTACTGATAAAAAAAAAAAGAAACTTTTAAATCTAAAACAAGATTTGAGATGGGCAATGGAAGAGGAGTCAAATTTTTCCATGATGTATGGTGTAATGATATACCTTTGAAGGATTCTTTTCTTTCTTTATTTACTAATGTCAAGGAACTTTGAACCCTCGCTTCTCAAGAAACTTTTATGATTGGGAGTTGTATGATGTATAGATTTTTTTTCCCCTAAAACCTAGTGAGTTTGGTAGATTTAGAGAAGAAGAGGATAAAATGGTTCAGGAAGCTAATAAAAAAGGGTGTTCTCTCTGTGAGGTTTTTCTACAATGCATTGGAAAAAAGGGGGCAGAGTAGCCTTTCCTTCAAAAAACAATATGGGGCTCATGGGCTCCTACCAAAGTGTGTTTGTGTGTGTGTAATTTGGGATCGAATCCTAACTATGAACCAACTTAAGAGGAGAGGATGGGTTTTGGCATCCTAAAGATGCCTTTTATGGACAATTTGAAAGGAGCAAAATCAAAGAACTTTTGAAGTGGAGCAATGCACTGTACAAGCTGTCAAGGATTCCCTCATAACTAATCTATATTTGTCGTTTGGAGGGTTCCTTCTAGGAGATGGGTAGGAAGGCCCAACTTCCTTATTACTTCTTATGGATTGATTGGGCTAGGGGGAGGGAGGGTAGCTACTATAATTATTTTTTTTTTCTCTTTTGTATACTTCTACAATACTATGTTTGTCACTCTAGCTTGACTGCTTTTTATTAATATCATATGCTCATTTTCTATTAAAAAAACAAGTGCAAAGTGTACCATATGAAAATTTATTAAATGAAATAATAGTTTCTTTTTGAAAGGACTTAAAATCTAATTAGTTCTTTGTAGGAAAAGCAACTATTCTTCTTTATTGATTGTGTAGATTTGTGGTTTGCTGGAAAAATTTCTCAACCTTGAATGAGGAGAGCTTCTGCATTTCTGATCCTGAACCCACATTAGGCTTTGCCCACTTCTGTGGTTCAAAAATCTGGAAGTTAAAAGAAAATATTCTTGTGCTGATTAATCAATAAAGTTCAATTATTTCTAAACATAACAATGCACAGCTAAGGCATTAATAAATTAGTCCCTTTCCCTTAAGGGGAAAATGAAGATGAAAACGAAGATGAAGACGAAAACGAAAAGGAAAACGAAAAGGAAAACGAAAACGAAAACGAAAACGAAACGAATACATGATTCAAACTGTTTCAGATGCATATAACTTCTTTGATGCATGGATTAGGATATTTCAGCGTTATGCTCTTTTTCTTGTTAGGAACTTGTTGTTGGGCTAAGCAGTATTGGCTGCTTGCAGATCAAGAAGTGGACAAATTATAAATATCTTTTGCAGTTGTGGAGTCTGATTGATCATTTAATTAGTTTTGTGCTTCTGATATTGTGGGATTATAGGTTCTTTGGAATCCTTTCAATTTCTTCCTAAGATGCAACAAGTTCTAATGATTATTAGGTTTACAATTTATTTATTTTGTACAACCTTATCTTTTAGTTAGCTATAGGTCTTTTTATTTAAAAAAAAAAAAACAGTGATTACATAATCTTAAATATATAATGATAAAAGAAAACTGTGGAAAATACAATTTCAGTGTCCGAATTTATGTTTCCTAATTCACAATTCTATGCTGTAGAAGCGCGGCAATACATTTTAATTTTTTTATCTCACAGTGCATGACATATCTGTAATGAAACAGCTCTGGTACAAAGCAGAAGTTAAACTTTATTCTTTATTTTTGTTATAGGTTGGCAGGCCTCCTGTCATAGTTTCTTTGAATCGCATACTTTCATCTGAGATCCCTATACATCGTATTGCTGCTGTTTGCTGTATTTTAAAGCGTTGATTCTATAGACTATCTCTTTGTAAGATGCTAAATATTAGTCAATTCTAATGTTTTTCACCATATTTGAAATAGGCACATTGTGGTATGTACGAGGAGGTTGAAGCGTGTTTACCTCAGTCATGTTAAGGATGCCAAAACTTGGGCTGTACTGAACCAGGTATTTTGATTATAACTTTTCAGTAATCAAATTTTTTATCTGTTAAGATGTCAAGTCATCTATATATTCACATATCTCTGTGTATAAATCTGTAGACAAATGTTTCGTATGCTCAAATATGAAGTTATAAACTTTTAATTTAGGATAACATTAGTTTGCTTGTTTGTTTTAGACTAGTATGCATGTGTTTGTCTCTGCATATTTCCTTGCACAGCCATTTGTATGGAGAATATGCCAGTAAAAGAGGGAGCCAAGCATTTGTCTCTTTATATAGCAAATTTTTTGTCCTCTTGGTATCAGTTTTGTAATTATCATTAACCACCTTCAATGAAAAATTACATCTGCTTAGAGTTAACAGTGCTTTGATTTTATTTATATGCTAGATCCTGTTATAAGGGAGGATTTCTGTTTTTTTTGTGCTTTTGGTTTTTTAAGGTGTTATGACGGAAGACTTTGGTTGGATTTGTGTAGTAGACTGTGTTATAAGGGAAGGACTTCTCATCCTTTAGTTACTTATTTTATGGTAATGAAATGTTTGTTTCTGATCAAGTATATACGTAAATATACTAAAACAAACTAATTGTACTCATATATGCTTATATTTGATGAGAAATTTATTTAGTGAAAAGATGATGCATAGCTGTAAAAGTTCCAGCTCTACAAAAGCTGCTTCATTGCTGTGTAATAATATGAGAGATCAAAGAAGACAAATGGAAAAAGAGAAAAAAGTAATAATCCCTGGCAATAACACCAGGGTTCCTTGTAGTCACAACTTAGGTTTCCTGAGTGATCACACTTTGAATGAAAGCAATCATGCTTACAAGGGAAGTATAATAGTTATTAATTTTTTTTAATTAAAATTCTTGGTTTCTCAATTGGTGCTACATAAGTACATATAAATTTTTATGACTCTTTGCGATAGAACAAACCTTAGTATTCCTTGCCTCTTCCTCATGAGAATAAGAATAGATGTATAAACTTAATATTATTTAGAATTGAAATTAAGTTATAGTCTTTCCCCTAGCACCCAAAGACAATGGAGTTTCCACTGTGTTATGAAACTTAACCAATATACTAAAATCTCTAACAGTTACAGGGCATGCTATCTGGATACCCCATAATCTTTAAGAATTTTAAGAACCATCAAACTTCTGCAAGTCCTCAAGGGCTCCCCTCACTTAGCTTTCAATCTAGAGGCATATAGCCCTTTTCTTCCTTGAATAAGTTATACTCTCTCACTTGCCAGGGTAGCCTATTTCGTCAGAGTGAATGTTGGGAGGTTGGTGCTGTAAGAGGCATGTGGTCTCAGGTTTGATCCTGCTACCAATGATATCTTGATTTACTCGATGCTGGTTGTTGTGGGTGCGGCCAGCATCCTGAGTTTGGGTTCCCATGGAGTGTCCTAAGGACAATTTATTTAATTTTTAAAAAAGGAGTCATACACTCCTCTAGGTTGCACTCTTCTAGTTTCAGAAACCTTGGATTGATTGAGTGGGCCAAATCAAAGATTTATGAATTTTGCATTGATGTTCCATCTCTCTCTTTCTCTCTATCTCTCCATAGAGACAAAGGAATGATTAAGAGTGTGCCAAGAAATAGGGAGGTCAAATCCCATAAGGCAGTCTCATCATGAAAGGTGGAATACACTTTAGGTGCAAAGGGTGCAAGGTTTAGGAACAAGGCACACCTATACAGCAGACAGGCACCTTGAGGTGCATCGGTAATTTTATAGGACACGCATTTGATATGCAGAGTTTGCCATATGTTTGTGTGTCTGTGTATCATATTAATACATATGTTTATACATGAAAGTCATAAATTATGAACTATTGTGTACTGCAGTTTAAGCATCTAATATGGTGATGATTAGTTAATTTCATTTTTCTAAGATAAGGTTTTCATATTTAATTTTTTGAAACATAATATTATTATACACATTAAGTCTACATTCTGTTGAATAGAAACTCTGAAAAGCCCAAAAATTTCTAACAGGCTTTCACTCAAGTTATTTCCATGATATGACTCAGTTTAGGGGAATTGGGAAGTAAAAATAACCAACTGGCTTACCATGCATCTATTGAAAACCTTTCCAAACATGATTCTATCTCTTTAATATGTAAACTGACTAGTATGGTTCACCATGTTACTTTCTGGAACTTCTATACAGCTTGGTTTTTGTGACTGTAATTATTTTTTCTTTGTTGTTATAGATCCACGTGATGACCTAAGTGGGATGGATGTTGCAAGAAAGGTTTGTAAGTCGTGTGATTCTATTTTTCCCTAATTTAGTTAATATTTATTAAAATTTCAAGACTTCTTAGTGTTTTATGGTTAAAATGTAACTGTAGCTCATCTGTTGGATAGACCATAAATGACCTTCAATAAACTACAACATTCATACTGCACAAGCAGGATTCCTTTTTTAACTTGATATGTCCCACCTCGATGATTTTCTTCTTGTAACTTTTACACAATCAAACGATCATTTTATTTAGTTGTGCTAATATCATATGTATGTATTCCTCCATTTTCATTGAAGTATACTATAACTAGTCAGGATCACCCTTTACTTATCACAATAAAAAGAGCTAGTCATGATCAGCCAGAATAGGATATTTTGCGTACGAGTTTACCTAATGGGTGCTGTTTAGTGTTCCTGCTGCCATGATATTTCTTCATTTGTTTGAATGATTTTGTAATTGATTTATAGCTCGAAGCACACTCATGGTAGAGTTAAAAGCTTTAACCCCTTATTTTCTAGTCATGGCACTGAGTCAAATAGTTGAGAAGGTTGTTTAGTAAATCTCCAAGACTTACCCATATAAAGAGATGCTTTCAATGATGAAAGCGTGGATAATATAGATAAAATATAGTGAAACAAAATTTCAAGAAACATACTAGTAACCCCGCTTTATGGATTTTAAAACAAAGGTCGATCCTATCTAGACTTCGAAGGCGGTTGTCCTAGATAGCCTCAAGGTAAATGTTGAAATTCCTTTCTTTTTATTTTTAATATCAATATTAGGACTACATTCGATCATAGTCAGGAAAGGCGCGCCGAAGCGCAGCGCACGCGAGGCGCAAATATGGCTCCTCGCCCGAAAGCCGGGCGATGCCCTTCACAGCGCCAGTTGAAGCCTACATGCGTTCTTTACGAGGCGCCGGTTTCCACAGCGCCAGCCTTCAAGCGTGATGCCTTCTTCCTCTTCTTCTTCTTCCTTTCTTCTTCCTCTTCCTTTCTTCTTCTTCGTTTTCGCCGTCTGAAAGGTAGGAACTGGCTCGTTTCTCGCAACTCAAAGCTAAAACGATGTCGTTTGGTCTCTCTGGGAGATTAAACGACGTTGTTTTAGCCTTTTTTATTTTTTTTAAACCTATCCCAAAATGACATCGTTTGAGACTCACAACTTATCCAAAATGGCATCGTTTTGGATAAGTTGTAAGTCACTTATCCAAACGACGTTGTTTTGAATAAGTGACTTAAAGCATTTCCAAAACGACATCGTGTTTTGGGATGTTTGCGGGCTGTGAAGCATGGATACGGCAACCTTAAGGAGTGTCCATGTGTCTACACTGATACGCGACAATGTTGGGGACACGGTCGTGATGTGTCCGACACGCCAAATGGCGTATCAAGACCAAATAGCAGTAAAAGCCTCGACAATGCATTCGACACGCTTAGACACAACTTAGACACGGCTTAGACAGATTTTATGGGCCATTTTCTTCTCGGGGCTTAAAAACCTTAACTTTGGTTTTTACTTCCTCAAAGAGTAAAACGCGATTCTCTCACAAAACACAAAACGACAATAATAAAAAAAAACTGATCGGAAGCTGAAACGACACGACAACGACAACGCTAGAGAAAAGGTGTGCTAACTGCTAAGTAGTAAGTTCTTTTTTTTTTCAAGCAATGATCGATTTCTAGGGTTTTTTTTCTTTCACTGAAGAAAATTGCATTTTTTCTCATGAAAATTCCAAAGGAAATCGTGAATCAGGATATCATTTCATCACCCAAAAATCGAAAAATAAATTCAAATATGGCTATGAACTCATCACCATCGACTCATCACACGAAGAAGAATGAAGAAGAAAGAAAATAAGAAAGGAAGGTGGAGGGATGCATACCTTAAAGTTGTGGTGTTAAATCACAAGATACACAGAAGATTGAAAATCCGTCAGGTATCCTCACAGGATGAAAAATCTCAATAAATTTCGTAATTTGTTTCGAAATGGTAAGACTTAAGAGACTAAGAGAGGGGCATTGCTCCAATTTCCAAATGGTGAGAGGGGCACTGAAGTTGGAACAAGTGTGGGGGCAATCCAACCTCCTAGAGGGGGCATCATTCCAAGTATGATTGTTTTATAATTTATTTTGAACTTAATTATGATTGTTTTATAATTTATTTTGAACTTAAATGAATGCAAATATGCAAATTTTATGGAATTAGTCTAATTGTATGGGATGGACAAAAAAATTAGATTGATCGTTTTGAAATAATTTAGATTTTATTTAAATGCATGATTTTTTTATCATGCACTATACAACAGTAGTACTCGAGCCTTCAAGCAATCAACAATAATCAAGATGACAATGTCATTATGGGAGGTACGTCACGAAAGAAGCTTAAACTGGTAAAGGAGGAGAAATGTTGCTTTTCAATGCAATTTCAGAGGTCAAATATATAGAGGATCATATTATATCAAGGCTCACTTGTTGGAAAATTAAAGGGGCTAGGTTGCATCTGTACTCAAAGTAACGAATGAAAATTAGTCAGATGCAAAGGGTGATGGAGGAGTCAACAAATGGTGAAACAATCTAATCTTAAGCAAGTTCCTTACCCACATCAAGCGCCGCAAAATTCACTCGGTAATTCCTCTTCTAGCCGCTAGCCATGGTTGATCCAAAAAGGAGAAAGGGGTCTATCGATCAATCAAAGGCATTCAATATAGTGCACGTGAAATAGTCGACAAAGGAGATAGCTGCCAGATGTTTTACACCTGCGGTCAGTTTTTCACTAGCGCAGAAATCCTGTTACGCCTCGCGCCTTTAAAAAGTGCAAGTCAATCCTGTGTTATGTCCCACCAAAGTTATAATACATTAAGAACTACATTATTGCAGAAGGAGAAGAGTAATATTGAGAATCTATTGGAACCAATGAAGAAGACTTGGAATGAGAAAGGAGTGAGCATTTGCAGTGATGGATGATCAGATGCTCAAAGAAGACCACTTATTAACATCATGGCAGTCTCAGAAAGTGGACCAATGTTTTTGAAAGCAATAAACTGTGAAGAGGAGACTAAGGACAAGCACTTTATAGTTGATTTGTTGATTAACACTATACAAGAGATTAGTCCTCAAAAGTAGCTCGTTATAATCGATAACGCCGCAGCCAAAGCACGTGACACATCAGGAAGCAAAGTTTCGCATATCTGACTTCTCGTGTGTGGTTCATACTCAATCTTGCTTCAAGAACATATTGTACCATCACCACCAAGATATGATGATGTGATGGAACAATGTGGTTTGGATCTCTCGTTCGGCGATGCCTTTTCATCAAGAATTTCATTATGAATCATGCAATGAGATTGTCAATATTTAATAATCATTGCAAGTCAGTTACTTTCGGTCGACATACACGTTTAGCTTTAACTATTGTTATTATGCTTAAAACGATTTAAGACAATAAAAGAAGCTCGAGCAATTAGTGATAAAGTGAAGAATGGGGAAATGTATAAAGAAGATGATTTAGTGAAAGCTAAAGAAGTAAAGGATAAACTAAATGAAGCACTTTTGGATGGATGTGATTATACCCTCGCCTTTACAACTCCCATGTATGAGATGCTTCGATTAGCCGATTATCGACAAACCTCGCTTCTTCACAATATTTATGAGTGGTGGGATTCGATGATCGTGTGAAGGGAGCCATTTATAAGAAAGAACATGCTTCACGTAAAATTCAAGGTATAATTAAGATTTATTAGTTAAATATTTAAGTTTTGATTGAAAGTTTTAATTATATTTGAACTTATATGAATCGCTTTTGTAATTATACTGTAGGTTTTTTGATATTGTGAATCAATCTTAATTAAAGATAATTAAAAGCCACACCTTTACATTCCTTACCATTCCTTAAATCCTGCAATCTTAAGAGTTTAAATCAGAAGTTTCGATAATTTAAATATAAATGATATTCTATGATGTTTAACTTTTATAAATTATGTCATAACTCAACTTGTAGGTATTATAGTCAACAATGGCTTGATGTGAGTCTCATGATCGGTTCCACCACATCGAGATATGGAAGTGCAGAAGAGTAGAAAAATGTTTTATAGATATTTTTCAAATGAAGGTGAGCGAGGCAAGCAAATGACGAGTATGCTACTTTTTCTCGCATTTTGGAAGATTTTTCTAGTAGTGATTCCATCAATGACGTGGTACACGAGTCCTATTAAATGGTGGGTCAGTTTCATGGAACTCTCGCACCAATGCTTCACCTATAGCATTGAAAATCGTTAGGACAACCTTGTGTTCATCCTCATGTCAGGAAAGAAATCGAGCACATATAATTTCATTCACTCCATGAAGAGAAACAAGTTGACACCACAGCATAGCCGAGGACTAGGTTTATGTCCATAACACCGACTCATAAGGAGATCTCAAAACTATATGAAGTAATCTAAAATGCGTAGACATCGAGGTGATGGTTTCGACCAATGAATATAGAGAATGCCGGAATTCTGAGATCATGATCTTTCTCTTTGATGAACCGAACCGAAGCCATTTTATTTGATTCGTATGAAATGCTAAATTCTTAGTTTTAGTATTACTTATGGTTTGTGTTTGACATTTGTAAAAACAATGTTTGAGCACTTGTTTTTTATTTATCTAAATTGCTTTTTAAGGACAATATTTGTAAGGATAATTATTTTTATTTTATCTTATTATGCCGTGTCCTTGCCGTATCCGTACCTTGGTTTTTTGAAATTTGTCGTGTCCCCGTGTCCCGCCGTGTCGTATCTCCGTGGCCGTATCCGTGTCCGTGCTTCTTAGTTTGCGGGTTTTAAAAAAAAAAGGTTTGGCATCCAAAACGAGGTCATTTTGTACCAAAAGGGGCCAAAACGACGTCGTTTTGACTACAGTACCCTAGAAATCGTGATTTTGGTTTAAGGTTTTTGACTGGAACAAGGAAAAATGAGGGAGTCGAACACCAAAATCACGATTTCTAGGACTCAGAGCCAAAACAACAAAACGACGCCATTTTCAGACGATAAAGGGCCAAAACGAGCGTCATTTTCAAGCTACGAAAGGCCCCAGAAACTATGATTTTGCTGTGTTTGACTTGAAATGTGAAGCCGTGTTTGAACATCGTACCACGATTTATAGGTATCAGAGCCAAAACGACGTCGTTTTGGCTATAGTACCCTAGAAATTGTGATTTTGGTGTTCCAACCCTCATTTTTTCTCTGTTTCAAGTCAAGACAAACCCTAACACTCCCAACCACTGTAGAAGTGAAGAAGAGGCTGAAAATCAACCAAAATAGCCAAGAAAATTGCAAGAAAATTTTGGAAAAAAGGAAAAATCTTTCATTTCCATTGGTATTTGCTTCCTTTCTGTACTTTTAATTTTTTTTTTCTTCACTTTATTGATGATTTTGGTTCATGATTTAGCTTATGTAAATGAGTCTCATGACTCATTTATTTTATTTTAGTAGTAAAATGACTCAAGTATGAAGTCGTGTGACCATGACATGAGTCATATGACTCATTTGATTTTTTTTTTAAATATTTTATAATAAATGTCTCAATTTGTATTTTTCAATTATTATTGTGTTGTAGTTGATTTGATTCAAAGTTGGAAGAAGGAAGAATGGATTCCAATGGCAATGAAAATGAGACTCAAGTTGACTCTGTTACCAGGAAGTGAAAGAAAAGATCCGGATGGAAATACACTGCCACTTCCAATGAACAAGATTTGAATACAATTATTTGTGTTTTTTGTGATAAGGTAACCAAGGGAGACATCTATAGACACAAACAACATCTTGGTGGTGGACATAGAAATGCCAAAAAATGTACGAAATGCTTGGTTCATGTTAGACAAGAGATGGAAGATTATATGAATGGGAAAAAGAATCAAAATGAGCAATTGAAGATGAGAAATGAAGATTTCTATGAAGATTTTGAAGACATTGATGAAGAAATTGAAAGTATAAGGGTTGCTTCTAATATTACACGTGGAGGAAGCCATAGGGGTAGAGATAGTGCGAAAAGATCAAGAGAGAAAGGGCCGATAGATCATTTTTTTGCCCCTAATGCGGAGGCGGTAGTTCAAAATAGGAGTGGGAAAATGACTCAAACTGCCATCAATGACGCCTACAAGAAGGAAGCAAGGGAAAGAGCGTGCTTTTATTGCAAGGTGGATGAATGAGGCTGCCATTCCATTTAATGCGGTCACGTATCCAAGTTTCCAACCCATGATTGAGGCTATTCACAATATGGTGTGGGATGAAGCGGACCAGTATTTACGGCAAGGGTTACCACCTTTAAGAAAGAGTCGACCTACAAAAGATTCACAAGCATCATGAAATGGAATGGAAAAAGAATGGATGCTCCATTATGCCTGATGGATGGACCGGGAGCAGTGTTAAAGAATCTCAGAACTTTTAGTAAATTATTCTAAGGGAACCTTGTTCATGGAATCCATTAACGCTTCAATGATTAAGACGGAGAAAAGATGTTTGAACTACATGACAAGTGGCGGATCAAGTCAGTGAAGAAAATGTGGTTCAAGTTATCACGTATAATCACTCAAGCTATAAGATGACAAGTAATAAATACTACTTAGACTTGAATAAGTAAAATTTTATTGATTTTAATTAATGATGTATTTTAATTTATTATATAACATGATGTGCGAGGATGTTAAAAAGCTGCCTAATTTGTATCGACACCATGTGCCGCATTAATCGCATCGACTTGATATTAGAAGACATTGAAAAGCTACCAAACATCAAGAGGACTTTGGAAAGAGCCATATCACTAAATGGCTACATTTATAACCGCTTACTGGACTAAGGGAACTACTTAGGCCCACTAAGACACGATTTGCCACTGCTTTCATCACATTTTCTCACTTACATGAGCAAAAAAATAATTTGAGGAAGATGTTCACAAGTGCATCAAGTTAGCAAGTAAATGGAGCAAAGGAGCGTAAGGGAAGATCGTAACTAAGATGGTCATAATGCATTCTTTTCGGGAATACAATCATATTTTGTTTAAAGACTCAGCCCCTTCTTTGCTCTCGTGCTTCGCCATAGTTGATTTAGTGAAAAAGCTCTTATCGGATACATATGAAGCCATGACTGTAGCCAAGGAAACCACAGAAAAGTTTTTGGTAATGAAGAGAAGTACTGGGCAGCAGTTGAAATTATTGATAGAGGTGGGAGATTCAGCCATCAACCTTTTTCGCACGTAGCTGCGGTTTCAACCCAAGTCTTCAGATAAAAACCAGAGTTGAGAGCATGATGAAGCCTTTATAAAACAATTATATAAATGCATTGAAAGACTGATAAAGGATGTCAGATACACGAGAAACCTCCGACGACCGAGCATATATAAAGGCCAAAGAGTATTCGAATGTACTCGCTTATAAAAAGGAAGACCAAACATCGGGTTACATTTGAATGTTTTATCTAATTTATTATATTATATTTGTATACTATAAAATAGGTGAATTGTTTCAATTTCATCACTAAATCATTTGATATCGATATTACAATGAATGGTGGATTTATTCGAGCTTCAGCCCAAATTTGAAAAAGTTTGCTCAAGGTCCTACTTAACATGTAGTGCATCGTGATGTGAAAGGAATTTTAGTATCTTGAAAACTTAAGTAATATTTTCAGGCTTTAAAAAAATATTTAAAGTTTAAAAAATATCAAATATGAGTAAGTAATAAAGTTTTTATGTGCTTATAAATTTGCATCCATACCAAGAGGAGAATAGATTGTAGCACCAACGTTTGAATGATTTGGTGTATATCAAGCATAATCGAGCCTCAAGAAAAGATACGAACGCCATATCATCACTCTAATATCTTGGAAAGAAATTGATGAGAGCAATGAGGGTCGATAGAAGAACGGATGATGAAGATTCTCATGATCATAGATGCATAAGATGATTTAAAGGTTTGGATGATGTCACTGACATAGGGTGATGGTGCTAGAGCAATTGAAGCTGAGGAGCCTAGATTTGATACTAGAGCTAGAGTAAGCTCAAGCATGTTGCCATCATCAAGGAGGAATGACACAGCTTCAAGCTCTAGACCATGCCTTCACTTTCATTAATAGATGAAGGATAAAGAAAATGGATTATCAAACATCATCATTATGGATGTGGAGGATGAACGAGGATCGGTCATAGGACAAATTAGTTATCTCTGATGTGTTCTTTTGTTTGGATGTTTTGCGACCTGACAAGTGGGATATGTGTTTGCATGTTGACATGTTTAAATCGACAATTTTCTATGGATTTTTAGAAACTTCTGAGTTTGGATTTGTTAGATTTGCTTAGACATGTTTTATGAATTTTTATGCTTAGAGGTATTGTTTATTTGTTTTTATTGATTGGATTGATATTTAAGATGATATTTGATGATAAATTATTTTTATATTTGATTATATTTTAAAAATATATATATATAAATGGGTACGCCTACATAAAGCTCCGCACCTTGCGCGCCTTGCGCCTTAAGGCTCCAAGAGGCTCAGGCTCAAGTGTGCCTCAAGTATCTTCACAACTATGTTCTTGATTAATGATCATTTGTATTCTAATTTTTTAAATATGTAAATGAATGTATAAAATAAAGATTTTAATTCAAGTTTCATTGAATATTCCTCCGTAACTTTATTTATGTTATGTAGATTGAAAGCTTGTACCCTGAAGAAATGGGACCTAACATGATGTCTTTGGAAGACTTTTTGAGCTGTGGGCTCTTGTTGCTTGATAACGATATCCAAGAAAGAGTTCAAAAGGCTTCATTAGAGGGGAAGGTGCTTCGTTATGTCTGTGTCATTGAGGGCCCTAGGTATTCTATGCGCATTCCTTTATCGCTATTGAAAATTCGATGTCAAGGAAATGTCACCTTGCATGTCAACCATCCAAGCTCAATTAGTGAGCTACTACGAACACAATTTAGAACTCATGTCATTTGCATACGCTTTATATTTTATGTTTTGGAAAACGGAAAATAGTATTGACTTTTTAAAAATGTGGCAACTCTTCTTTTGAGTAGTAGACTTATTTTTGAAAGGCAATAGTTTTAAGAAAGCGTGAAAAAAAAAGTACTAAAAAATTTGTAGGCCTCAAGTTTTAATAATTTTGATTGCAGCTTAAGGATATATGGTTAGTTATGTGTAAGCCTTGTAAAACTGGGGAAAAATCGAATTTTTCTAAAGAAAGGTAAAATAGTAATTTGCCGCTACAGTATAGGTTGAAAACCTAAAAATATTTTAGATCTCAAATGATGAAACAGACCTCACTACTGGATTCGTCACGCGAAATCTAGTTACCCAGACAAATTTCATTGAATTCCAAGATAGTCGAATTTAACATTTTTCGAGGCAATTAGGGTTGGGTGACACATGACAAGCCATGTGAGTGACACATGGCAAGCCATGTGTCAACATGCATGCAAGTGGGAATGGGTATAAATGGGAGGTGATACCAGTTCGTAGAGGGAGGAACAGAAAGGAAAGGAGAAGGAAAAAGGAAAGGGAGAGAAAGGAAAGAAAGAAAGAAAGAGAGAAGGAGAAGAAAGGGAGAGAGAGAGAGAGGGGGAGAAAAGGAAGTCGATGTTTCGATGGTCGGAACTCGTCGGGCAAAGAAGTAAAGTTTGTATATTCGACGAGGGCTATGCTTCAAAAGATAGAGAAGTTTGTATATTCGACGAGGGCTATGCTTTAAAAGATAGAGATTTTTCCTACTTTGGTTTATTTCCACCCTAAGGGGTTGTTTGTAAAATATGGGAATGTCACTCGCTGATCCTACGCGATCGTCGGATAAAGATTCCATTTTTAGGTTAGGAAACGTATGCACTCGACTCAGTCCTTATGTAAATTTTAGTCAGATTGGTGAACTTGACGTTGCAGCTAATCACTGAATTAGACCTCTACAGCCCAAGTTATGGTCCATTTTCCAAGACCGCGCAGCCTTAGGCCGTTTCTTTGTGTTCGGATTTAATTACAGTTTTCGTCGATTTTGTATTGATTTTACCGAAATTCGGATCGAGGTTCGATTGTTCTCAGGGTCTTCTGGCGTAGATGTGGCCCGAAAGTATACGTTCAGGGTCTGCTTTCGCCCGATTCGACGCCGTGGCTGATCCGGGTCGTTTTGGTTCGGTGGTGGCATGTTTGTGTGGCCCGTGACGGGCGATAAAGGATCGCCAGGCATCTCTATGCCACACCGTCTCGAAAGGTTGTCTTCGCTGGTTCTCGATCGAATTTACTTGGTGATATTATTTAATAACGTTGATATATGAATTCAATATATCGACATCGGTATTTAAATGTCGAAATCATATGCTTTTTTGATATAAATTGTCTATGATACACGATTATCAATTCATACGACATTCATTACATACGAGACATAATCGATATTGAATGCGCGATAAGATCGCATACGCAGACCGGCATTAACGCATTCACAGCGTAGCAGCCGTGCCATCAAACACCATTCGTGGTTGATTAGCTGGCCGAAAAACGCGAACAAAGTTCGCGAGTTCCACTACCGCAGAAGATGAAAACTCGCGTCGGTAATAGCAAGCGTAGATATACGCCGCCGAAGTTCTGCAGCTATTCATGTGCCAAACGGCCAAAGCCCGTGAAAGCGTAGAAGGCGCGCGGTTCCAGGCGAGACCTTGAAAATTCGCTTACTAAAAAGACACATGTTTTATTAATAAGCTGATCCTTGAACAAAACATCCAATAAGTTTTGATTTCTAAAACTCGATTTTGTTTCAAAGTGATCATTGAATGAAATTCATAACCGCGGATGTCACACATCGGGCTATGCATCTGCGGATGCGAGTCTCGTGATGATTGGGTTTTTTGCATGCATTGAGTGAGTCTCATCTCATTTCATGACATGACATGTAGTATTCCATTAGAATTGCATCATTCTAGTGGAATGTTGATATATATATGTGAATGTGTTCAAGTGAATATTGCATGTGCATTTAGGGGGGTAATAACCTCTATAGGAGTCTCTCTACTAGGCGTGACTCACCCTTTATAGGAAAACATTTCAGGTGCGGGTATACACCGGTGGATGACTCTCATTCGAGGCCGAGATGTTGAAGAAAGCCGATCTGTGGCTGGTGTAGTTGTTTTTGTAAAACTTTGGAAAGGCCTGGTTTTGGCATATGCCTGTGTATATAATAGAATTTGTAATTAAACTCATAGTAATATGTTTTGAAAATATCATAAAAAAGTTTATCAATGGCTAAACCCGATCTCGGTAACTGGATTGATACAGTACCTGCATACATGATATCCACGTAGGCTAATCTCGCTCTCATAGCTCGGGTGTTAGGCGCAGTATGTAATATACGATATCCATGAGACTACAATGACGGCTGTCACCGTGACCCTGGGTTCTTGTGGTGTCACAACTTGGTATCGCAGCCTAGGTCATGATTTCTCAGAGCTGATGGGCAATGTGGCTTGCACTACATTGCATTCATTTTGTGCTATGTGATCAGGTGTTACATATCATGCGGAATTATATGCATGGTAGAATGTATATAGGAAAAATGAACACTGTGTGGTTAGATAACATAACCTTGTAGTTCGTAAAACTAATAGTTCAGATGTGATACCGCCTAGTAATCGCTGCGGAGACATCGGGAACATGATCCATTCTTGGATGTTATGTAAGACTCTATTGCTATCTGACTTATGTAGATGGCTGGTAGAGGAAGAGGACGCCGAGGCAGTGGGCAGGGTGATAACCAACTACCACCGGCCTTTTACCCACAAGCTTTCATGGAAGCTATTGGTGTGGTGGGCTGCTAAGACCGCACGTGCCAAGGCAATGGTGAGCCAGGAGGGTCAGAAAGTAACCTCACAGAGATTCAGCACATCATCCTCCAACCTTTAGGGGAGGAGGGGACTCGATGATAACTGATCATTAGTTCCGGCAGGTTGATAAGATCTTGGAGGCTATGGATATCACCTTCGATGCCATTAAGACGGTTAGCCATGCCCAAATACAGAGGGTGACACGTGAAGAGTTCCGCTGGCTCTTCATGGAAAAGTATTTCCTAAGATCTCAGCCACATGTAAAAGGTCAAGGAGTTCCCGAATTCAAACAAAGAACAATGATAAGGCTTATACGTGGCCAAGTCTGGCGTAGTTAGCCCGCTTTTGTCGATGATTACGTGGGCTACGTACGTGACCAAGGTGAGAAAATTTCCGAGATGGTTTGAAATTGTCCATTCGGGTAAAATTACGAGATTCTCTTCCTATAAGACCTCGACTACGGGTCGTGTCCGCAGGCTAATGGCAGGGTGGATGATGAACTAACATCCGATACGTGTCAGGAAAGATGGCGGCGAGAGTTAACCTTCTTCTTCGCTTCCGCTGAAAGCGTAAGACCGCTATCCGCAGCGGGTGTCGTGATGTGGTCGCGCTTATCAAGCGGCGCGCCGTGGTCGACATCTCCGTGTGTCGATATTTCAGCTTACAACTGCCAGTAGGCTATGTTACCATCGCTTATCGGCTGACACCCGAGGCGAGATCGCCCTCAAAGCGCGTGAATCCCGTGAGCTACGGGGACACCTTAGTCCCAATCATCGGGACCATAGACGTATTTGTTCCCTTACCCCACCAATGGGCTGAGAGATGGTATTAATGGGCAGGCGCCGCACAAGGCCCTACTACTCTGCGCTAGGGCTAGACGGGGCGAGCAGAGTCGAGGCTCGAGGCCGTGGCTCACAAGCCGACTTCAGTGACCCAAAGGCTGCCCACGCCATTACAATCGTAATCGAGGCTGCAAATCACTTGCTATTCAAGGTATGTTTCTACTCTCGCGCCTATGGGCAAGAGTATTGTTTGATTTTGGTGCATCTCATTCCTTTATTATTGCATCATGTGTGAAATAATTGGGCTTAAAGGTTGAAACCTTGGAAGAGTTGTTAAATGTGTGTTCTCCCCTAGGAACTAGGGTAAGGATTGATCAGATATGTCGAGACTGTGAGTTAGAGATCTCAGGGATTCTACTCACCATGGACCTTAGGGTCATGAATATGTCAGAGTTTGATGTCATCCTCGATACCGTCGACGCACATCGCCGTCATTGAACGTGAACGTAAGAGGGTTATCGCCACACACGTGGTAGTCGCGATATTTCAAGGATAAGCATGATGTTTTACCCCGCATCGTACGCATTTCTAGATGACAATACGCCTGTGGTCGGGTCAAGTGCCTTATCCTCGAGGACGAGGCGAGATGTGAGCCGGGTCTACTCGGTGCAATTTGTGAGTAGGAGGATGTTTTTCCGAGGAACTAATGATTACCTTCTCGCACAGTGGGATGTAGACTTCAAGTATCAAGTTACACCCCGTACATCGCGCCTATTTCTATGATTCGCATGTAATCCGCGCCCTCGTTGAGTTACAGAACTTAAGGTCCAATTTGGCAGTTAATTTGGCTGACGTTTTTATTAACGAGTACTTCCCTCGGGACCCTTCAAATACAGATTACTCCAAGTAGTCAATAAAGGTTACCATCAAGAATAGGTATCCTTTGCCAATGATTGATGATTTATTTGATTAACTGCGAGGGGCGTGGGTCTACTCGAAGATAGATCTCTGCACCAATTATCATCAGTTAAGAGTTAGGGAGACGGACATCCCTAGGACGGCTTTTAGAACACAATATGAGCATTTCGAGTTCATAGTGATGCCATTCGGGTTGACGAATGCTCCAATCTAAGATTCATGATCTCTGGCATACATGTGGTATTCCAACCCTATTTAGACGTTTGTCAGGTCTTCATCGATGACATCTTGATTTGCCCCACGGAGGAGGGAGCATGAGGACTATTTCCAGGATTGTTCTGCCGAGACCATCGACTGTATGCCAAATTCAAATAGAAATGTGAATTTCGCTTATGGAGGTGAGATTCTAAAGTCACGTGGTATCGCCTTCTGGCATCTGGAAGGATCCTATAGCGCCGTAGTTACGGGCTGCATACCGGTCGCCTTTGAGAGCACAGCTGGGATTGGCAGGTATGACAGAGTTCATCAGGATCTCTCCCGACTAGTCAGCGCTTATAACGAAATCGACCGAAAGAGGTCAAGATCGAAAGTAATGACGTGGTGTGATAGTGGCATTTCAGAATTGAAAAGATACTTACTTCACCCTATTCGATAAATCTCCAGAGGGGGACAAAGGTACATGCTGGTATTGTGATGCTCCTCGGCGACCTGGACCGATGTGTTTTGATGCAGCCTAAGGATCAGGGCTTATGGTTCTACGCTAAAGAGTCAATGAGCGTAATTACTTCCTACGATGATATGAAGTCGGGTAATATTGTCTTTGCCTTGAAGATACGGCGCCACTAATTCAGACAGAGCAGTCATATGTTTTCGGACCACAAAAGTCTGAAATACATCTTTACCCAATGGGACCTTAATATGAGGTAGCACAAGTGGATGGAGTACTTGGAGGACTATGACTTCACTTTGCATTACCATCTCGGTAAAGCAAATGTGATGGTTGATGCGCTCAGCCGAAAGTCACGGGGAGTATTGGCTGGTATAGCTTCCCGAGAGTGGTGGATGCTCGAGGTCAGTAGTGACAAATAGCCGCATGTTGGATCGTGCCTCGAGGTATTGGGAGTTTAAAGGGTTACGCCTTCCCCATCGGGAAAGCAAGGTGATCGAGTCCCGCGACACGACATAGATATCATTCCATCGTGGACTCCGTATAGTTTCTGGTACAAATGACTAAGACCGTTATCTATTACCTGATGGTAGTCTTCTCAGATAGGAGAAGAGCCAGGGTTCCCCAATCGACGCATTGGAGGAGATCCTCAAGGAGCCCCATCGATCTTGTTTCACAGACATCAAAGCCAGCACGGGCACGCACTTACGATGTTCGCTCCGCACATCGAGTGGAATGAAGCAAAGAAGTCGGGATTTTGTTCGCCTGCCTCACGTGTCACAGTAAAAGCTAAACACCGCAGGCTCCAAGTAAGGCTTCAGCCGCTGGAGGTAGCGTGAGCGGAAGTAGAGCACGCCATGACGGATTTTTGTGACCTTACTTAAAGTTATGGACATCGCGAGGCATGACGCATAGGTGACGTGACCGGCCACAAAGCCTGCAGACACTTTGGGTCGTTGCGTGATGACTCACTGAGGAATTCTCGTAGTTATACATACTGTAGATCATTCGTTACATAGGGCCGCCTCTATAGTATCGGATCGGGATCTCGTGCTTAATAACTTGTTTTGGGAGAGCTGAAGCAGCCTGTGGGACAGCGCTTAATGACGAAGACCACTTTTCATCCCCGCATCGACGATCAATAAAGATCCACCACATCCAGACGTTGAGGACATGCGTCGCAGCACGTTGCCCTGGGGATCTTGGGCTTAGTCAGAACATTTACTCCCGCTAATTTCATTTCATAACAACGCTTATCAGCGAGCGCATGACGACATCCTATGAAGTACGCATGAGGTCATGTCGATCTCCGATCCGCTGGATGAGCAGGAGAGAGACTCTTACTGTCCGGAATCGTGCAAGGACACATATGAGAAGGCAGACTGGACACGGAAAGCATCTTTTCGCCAACCAGAGTCGACGTAAAAATCCACGCCGACAGATCATGCACTCCTAATTTGAGGCGGGGGATCACGCCTTCTCAAGGTGATGCCTAAAAGAGGAGCGGCCGATTCGTGTCGAAAGCCGTCGCCGAGATATATCGAGCCCTTCGAGGTACTCGAGAGGGTAGGTACGCTTGCTTATCTATCGCTTTGCATCGGCTGTTTATCGTAGTCTTCATACGCAGATTTACGCCTCCATACCTGCAAGATACACTCCGCATCCGACCATGCAAAGGGATCGGGGTGCGCTTGTCAGATGCGCATGGGACCTCGAGGAGGGATCTCGTATGAGCTATGGATACGGATTGTGGTTTTCATGGTGGCAAGACCGTGAAGACTAGTAAAGGTGTTATGGCAAAGACTGAGCAAATGAGGACACGGGAATGCGAGGACACGATGCGCACTAATTATCCTCTTATTCGAGGATGCAGTGTGTATAAGAAAGAATATTCGATAATATACGTATGATTGTATATATGCGTATGTGAATTCAGACAAAATTTTTAAGCGTAAGAACAGAAACCTAGAAAATCAAATTTTCTAAAGAAAGACAAACAAGAATTTGCTACATAAAGACAGTTGAAAACCTAGAAACCCATGGGACCGGGACACGAAATCCGACCGACACCGATTGTCATAAATCTACATTAGATCAATTTTTGTCAATCTCGTGATAGCCACCTAAGTTTCGGCTAACAGTAGCTCCAGTGACATATTTAAGCCATGAGTTGATTATTACGGCAATACGTGTCAAAAATGTCAGCATGCGTGACACATGACGTCATGCGAGCGACATGAATGCACGTGACACATGGCAAGCCATGTGTCAACATGCATGCAAGTGGGAATGGGTATAAATGGGAGGTATACTACCATGGATACGGAGAAACGTAGCGAAAGGGAGAGAAAAAGGAAAGGGAGAGAAAGGAAAGAAAGAAAGGGAGAGAGGAGAAGAAAGGGAGAGAGAAAGAGGGAGAAAAAGAAGTCGGCGTTCCGACAGTTGGAACTTGTCGGACCAGAAGTAAAGTCTGTATATTCGACGAGGGCTATGCTTCAGGAGGTAGGAATTCTTCCTACTTTGGTTTATTTTCACCCTAAGGAGGCGTTTGTAAAATATGGGAATGTTGCCTTGGTTTGATCCTACGCATCGCCTGATTTAGCAATCCTAGCTTTAGGTCAGTGAAACAGGGACTCGACTTGCATCCTCATAGAAATTGTAGTTGCATTTGTGAATTTGATGTTACAAGCTAATCACTCCTAATCGACCTCTACAACTCAAGTTATGGTCCATTTTCCAGATCATTGTAGCTTACTCGCCTCTCGCCAGGTTCGACTGAACCGGTTTTCATGCCGATTTAGGGATCGGAATTTCGGGACCTGTGTTCGGATCATTCCGTGGTCGTGGGGGCCTATGTGGCCTCGAAAAGGGCATGTTTCAGGGCTCTGCCGCTTCGATTTAGACAATCTGGCCGATCTCGGGTCAATATGCCCGTGGTGGCATATGCACCAGACACGCATTCACGGGTGGGTGTATCGGTGCCATCAAACACCACTTCGTGGTCGATGAGTGGGCCGGCAATCGCAAACAAAGTTCGAGTTCAATCGCTCGCAGAGCATGAAAACTCAGGCTCGTAATAGAAAGCGATATTCCTTCGGGTGAAAGCCCGTATTTTCGGGTTATATATCCTACAAACAGAAAGCCCGTGAATGTGTAGGAAGGCATGCCAAGCTCGCGGCGGAGACTCCCCAAAATTCGCTACCCAAAAAGACACACGTTGTTAATAAATGATTCTTGGAAGTGAACCGATTCGTGCCACTCGCAGGATCTAATCATTTTGTTTTGTTCCCACGGCCGTAGTCAAGCTATCATCGCAAAGATAGCAGCCAGTACGGACGAGCTAAGCCATCCCACTAATGATTTGTATCGCGTTTGAAAATGGTGAGACTGTTTGATTTGTAGATTCGTTAAAAATGCTGGAGGTCAAGCTCACTAACTAACCGTAATGGCTTAATGTGAAGTGAAATGGTAACTTTGAAGGTCAGTCACTAACTTGATAAACATGGGGTATTAAATGTCCTCGGGTATTTCGCATTGGCAAATGACATAGTCAAAGCCAAAACCGGATTGCTAGATCTATAAAACTCAACTTAACCACTCCTATTTGAGTCAAACCAAATACTAAGCATTCAAAGTCCCATTCACTTGAAACCTCACATTTAACCTCTTTAATGACTTGTAAATGATATCTAGCGCGATATCGCTGCATCTTTTTACCATTAAGAATGCAATCAACCCTAAAGTATGACAAGTATTGACTAAAAGAAAGACATTAAAATGACATTAAACCCTAGTTTGGAAAGTCGGGAACCATAAATGTCGTGACTGCACATTCAAAGCGAGACAACCCAACAAAATTTCCAAACCAAGCTAGCAACCTCATCTTCACAGTGCTCTACGAGGCTAGCTTCCGCAAGCATCCTCGAGTCATTATCCTCAAGTGTACTATTAAGTACCGAGAAAATGAGAGAAAGAAGAGAGAAGAGAGCAAAGTAAACCTAAATGAAAAGTCATGAAACTCAGATAATGGAAAGTTACTTAGGGTTACAAAGTTGTAGGGGCTTATATAGTCAACCCCAAAGTGTGAAAATACAAAAATGCCTAAAATATGAAATTACATAAAGGACAAAATGGTAATTTGTCAAAACGTGGTCGTTTAGAATCAAAAACACCAAAAACACAGGTCATCTATAGTAAATTTCGCTAGTATAGCTTAAAATTCTCGCTTATGTTAGGCTAAATTTCACAAATTTCAGCGAAATTTCTATGCAGATGTAGAAATCGAGGATTTCGCTGCAACGTTGAATTTCGTTAATACGAAATCGCTTAGCCTAGCTTAAATTTTCTCACATAAATTTAAAATTTCGCCAGATTGCTAGCTCGCTATGATCATAAATTTTCGCTATGATTGCTAAATTTTCGCACCGCGAAATTTTCGCAATCCTAGCTTAAAATCCCCCGGATTGTTCCTCGCTCGCTTTGCTATCGCATCACTTCCCGCACCTTTATTCATCACTTCGCTTCACTCTTCACGCATCTCGACATTTCATCGCCTCGCCTGAAATCATCATCGAGACTCGCATCTCAAGACCAATAAGAAGCCAAGCTCGCTAACCAAGTTCCCAATATCTCGCAAACTATCCAAAACAATTCAAAACAATTAAGCACCTGCGGACATGCACATGACACCGCTTAATTATGATTAAGAAAAGCACTCAAAACCTATCTTAACAGATTCAAAGTAGCACTTTGCACCAATCACACCCCCCAACCGACACGTTGCTAGTCCCCAGCAATGCTAAAAACAATAAAGGTATGTGTATGTCGCGCTTACAAGCTGCACGTATCGTATTAGCTTTACCTTTAGTATGAACACTCTACACTCGTATGAAAACCCGCATGAACAAAACCATGCAAGAACAAGCTCGAGGGGCAAAAGATCGGCTCAAAGAAGTCAACCCGAACTTCCACCAACATCTAATTGTTCCTAAGGTAAATCGCTTGAGCCACAAATCAGAAGCTATTCTCCCAACTCCAGCTACATCGCCATGGCCTTAAACTCGACCAACTTAAATAGGACTAGCTACACTCTATTTCTCTTCCTCGATGGCAATGTGGTGCAATGCTAAAACTCGACTTCACCAAAGTCCGGTAATCCGGGTCCACCGATGACTCCCAACCAATTAAGGCTTGTGGCATCAAGTCAAAAGGATCACTTGACCACAAACTCGCAGCTTCACCCCTCGACTCCGGGACGACTTCGAGAATTAAACACCTACAACACGCTAAATCCTACCCATCCACCCGTAAAGCAACACTAAGTCGATGACCTAACCACTAAGGTTTGTAGGCATCGGGCTTTAAAGGCTTTCGCCATATACCACTGACCGTTCGGCTCTCAAGGCAAAGCCACGCTTTTATTTCTTTTTCTTCTTTTCTTTTTCTTGCTTTTCTTTTCTTTTTCATTCGAAGACTACATTGGTCTTCATACACGGGTAACACAAACCTATTATGGGTCGCCAACAAATTTAAGGCCTACTTTGCAAAGTGGAAAGAGGTACAAAGCTTCAACCTATCGCGTACAACTGCAAAAAGTGTGTGAATTAGCTAAAGGACGTTCAAGGTTGAATATGTCAAATCTAAATTGACCGAAACTAAATCATGCATGAATTTGTTCAACATTAAGGTAACATACAGGTTTCAATTTTTCAACTAAAGGCAAGAGTCGAAACACAAAATGTAGACACAAAAGTGATTCAAAGTGCAAGAACTGTAAATAATGCTATAAAGCTTTCGATATAACCAAAATGGCTAATACATGCTTAATATAGCTAAATATGACAAAACATCACCGCTACTATCAAGCAATACATGAACTCGCATAAAAATGAGTAGCAAATGATAAAGCCGAAAACTCGCACAAAACATGATGTAAGATTATTTCTAACTCTAACTTTTCCTCCCAAATAAAGTGTAAACATGTCATGTGGATAGAAAGCTGGGAGATGAGTGTGACCACCTCACTGGCTATGGTGGTGGATCCGCCGCCGCCGCCGGCCGCCAAAGATGTCTAAGGAGGTCAAGGCCGCTGGCTCATCACGATGTGTTGTGCTCAAAGTGAGACCGAGGTGACTCATGATCCAAGGAGCATGGTATGACACGTCTAAAGTGGCTCTACTCGCCAATCTCCGTCCCGCGACGCCCTCGTGTAGTGGCGAGTGAACAGACAACATCCATAATACCGCGAGCCCCTCGAACCGATACGAACATGCTCGAGAATGTCGTTGTCAGATATGACGGGGCCGGAGTGCCGGGGCCAGGGCTATGACCAAGGAGGCGAGGAGTGAGACGGAGGAGACAATCCGCACCGGGCCCGCCACCCCACCCTACCCTGAACAGATCATCTCCCCTGGGATCCTCCGTCGCCTCATCCGGCACCTCCTCTCGGGTCCCCGCCGGAGGAGAAAAGAGATCTAAGATGACCAAGGATCGCCCAATGACAGACCTCGAGGGCATCCGATCCTCCTCTCGATACTCCAGCTCCTCCTGAAAATCCCAAATGCTCCAGACTGCCTGCATAGCCAAGATCAACAAGGGTAGACCGCGCCGAGCTGCCCCCGCTGACTCCCATCCTCGAAGTGCGCGAGGCTGCCATGACCAGCCGGGGAGGGTCGAACTAATCCTCCGAGATCCTGGGCACAAGGCTCCTAAGATGGCCCCGCTTGAACATAGTGTCGTAATGGAAACAGCCGGGTCCGAGCAGTGGTCCACCGTACATCCGAGGCTGAGCCGCCACGGAAAAGTATCGGGTCCCGTCAGAAAAATCTCGAAGCGACAAATGACCATCTCCTCCGTGTCACCGTGGGCCAATCTCGACCCGCATCGCCCGCTTCACGCGTGCCCACGTACCGAAATAACCGTCGCGAGTACCTTGGCCGATCATCAATAGTGGTGCCCACGTACCGAATGTCCGCCGAGTACTCCCTACCGATCACAGTGAATCTGAGCCCACGGACTTGCTCCCTAGGAAGTCATGGAGCGTAGAACCGAAGCACCACTCCGGGATTGAGAACTCCGCCTGTCGCGAACTGAGCCAGGAGTACCGCGCGGATCGGGCCCCGCGGAGTCTCAACCGAGGGTCACGGCCACGCGGCACGCCGTAAAACGACCCCCATGAAAACTCGCGCAGTAAGTCCATGTTTCAGACGGGCCGCTGCAAACAATGGCCGCTGATCCTCGGTAGGCCGTGAAAGTACGGGCGACAGCCTCCTCCACGCCGTGAAGGGACGGCCGAGGCCTACGATGAGGACTCGGCCCCGATGTCCGGCCCGCCGAGGGCCAAATTCTCCCGGATCGCCTCCCGGAGGCAATCGGTGCGGGCTCGAGGTCCCATCTCGCCCGATACCCGGAACCGAGGCTCTCGTGGACCGGATCGGGCATCGTGAGTCGTAGCCGGGCCCGCCTCCCGCTGAGTGCTAAATTCGACCGCTCGAGGGCGGGACCCACTTCGTATCACCATAAATCGTAGTCGAGAGCGATACGCGGCAAGGCAAGGTCATGGTCAGTAGCAGCAGGTGTACTTCGTGCCGTATCAGGCTCGCTCGCTAAAACCAAGCGTAAGGCACGGCTATGGACTCCGGAGCGACGATGGTGGGGATTCGCACGCGACGCGGGCGCAAATCGGTTTTGTGGCAACGGGATCGCAAAGGGCGTAATTTTTGTGAGCGGTTGCCTCGCACGCGAGCGGCAAAGCATGTATCGTGCAGCGCTAGGCTGGAGGCAGGGACTACCAGGACGGGCACTATGATACTGTGGCTAAAGTTGGGAAGAAAAGATGAAATGAAGTCAATGGCCCCCTCCTTTTATAAAGCCGCCAGTGAAATTAAGTCGCTAATTTCTATAATAGCCGGGGCCTCTCGCAAAATCGACTCACCGCAAAATAAAAATAAAATTTTGACTTAAAATTAAAGAAGAAACAATAAAAATAATAATTATTTTTAACAAAAACCTAAAATAAAATTAATTTTAGGCTACTTAAAAGGAAAGTCATAAAACTGAAGTTACTGTGTCAGAAAAATCGACCAATTTATGAAAACCAAAAAAACTCGAGTCAATTTGGTTTCATTTGACACCAAACCAAATAATTTTACCAACTTATCTACTTCGGGGTCAAGGAAGAGGAGCCCTTAACCCCCGCAGCCGCTCAGGCTCGTTCCTTCATGCTCGCCTATGGTTGCTGATTCGCTCACCGGGTGACCTGGTCACTCAATGGCTTTCAGGGTGATCGATGACAACTCCCAATCAA